>CM039507.1:47452562-47578437 GCA_022432975.1 Begonia masoniana | reverse complement strand
TGTTTCGGGCAATTTGCAACGCCAACATCCTCATTTCATGAAATTCGGAAATATTCGAGGAATTTTCATTTGATGCATGACAAGTGCGTTCCAAGTATGATTTTAATCATTAATAATCAATTTATGAGTATTAAACTCTGAGACGTAATATCCTATTGCACGTATGAAAGAGTTGAAGGATTTTAATAACATCCGTGTATTTGGGTCATTTCTGTGGCGGATTTTCCACTTTTTTTATATTAATAATTAAAATCGTGCCTGATGGAATGCATCATTTTACAGGATCACAGTTGGACCAACGTCAACTTTCAAACATTTTGACTTTTAAAAACCTATAAATAGCCACTTTAGTCGGTTCGAGGATGCCACTACCCCCCTTCCCCCCCCCATCAACCCATCCAAGGCATCATCCTCATCTTCTTCTATCCCACCTCATTCTTACTCCTCATCACTCTCTCCCCCTCATACGCCCAAGACTCTTTACGACCAAAGCTCTCGTTCTTCCGGTGAAGAAAGACGCTATCAACTATTCAGTATTGCACCACCTTAGCCAGAAGACTCTCTCGTTCCCTCTCAAATTGACAGTAGACTCGGGGGAGGAATCATGGATCGACTGCCTAGGCTACGTTTCTATACAAATTTTAAAATCACAATGAAACTTCCAGATTAATTTTTCCATACTATACTAAATGTGTGATAAATTTTTTGACTAATCCAACGTTATTGATAATTTTTAAAATTCATTTCAAATAAGGTTAATAGGATTGTGCGGATATATGAACGCACTCTTTAAAGTAATGATTGCCTCTCATCGCAAATTTACATAAATGAACGCATGGGGAAGGGTTGTGACGTCCGCGCCATCTTAATTTTCGGAAGAGGAGGGGTCATCATCCTCTCAGAGTGCGTCCGTTCTATAGAACCAGATAGCCTCTTATTTTTCGAGTCCGTCCGGTTCTACTCAAAAATTCGATACGGACGTTTATAAAGACTTCTGCAAGATTTGTTTTTGTTTGTTATAATACTTTATGTTAATGAATCGTCACATTTAATATTTTAAAAATTTAAATTAAAAAAAACGGATACTTTAATGTATAAATTGAGTAATTTTTCCTGACCTATTATTTAGCAGCTTCTTCCCCAATCTCTTCTTCTACACTTTTCTTCTTAAAACGTTCAGCTTTTCTTTATTTTTGAAATTAGTAGCCTCCATGTCAGCTAGTCGCCATCAATGTACAATACATCCATTTGAATGATTTTTTTAAAGAAATACAAATTAACATGTTATAAAGAAATTGATGTTGGCACATGCTTTTTTTTATTAATTGTTTTGATTGCAAATAATTTCATATAACATACTCAAGGAATCCTTTTTTCCTCAAGAGTTATGAAATAAATGTTAGGTTCCAATTTGTAAAAACTATGAATTCCCTCAGGAGGGTTATTAAGTGTTTTTTTTTTTTTTTGTTATTTTTTGCAATGTACAATCAAAGCCTATGAAATTGCCAAACTAACTAAAACTTGACCAAAACAAACAAAACACTAATCTAAAACTAAATAAAAACCGAAACTGACAAAAATAAAGTTCTATTTCAGTTAAGTTTTAATCTGCTCATATAGTTTGGTTGTGAAAACAAAATCCATAATTGTCTAATTTGACTTAGTTTTAGGGGTGGACAGAACCGACAGGAACCGGGGACCGAACCGAGAGTTTCGTTCGGTTTCTGTCGGTACTCAATCAGTCTGCGTCTGGATTGGTTCTCTGCAGCACAACAAACGCGTGGGACTCGGTTCGGTCCACAGTCCTGATTCAATAACCTCCCAAAACACCGAGGGTCGGACCGTTGTCGAAAGTTTCAAAACCACAATAATTGGTTCAGTTTAACAGGCTTTGTGGCGTGGGCATAAATCCCTAAGTGAGTAGCGACGCCGAGCCACCGGCAAATGGCTACTCACACTTTGCCAAATTGTGAGCCAAAAGACCTAGTCACCTAGATGCGCAGCCACGCCATAACAGCCAGACGTTCTGAGTCCTCACCTACGCCGAATCACACGCAATGCATAGTTCTTTTCGCCCATTCCGAACCCACCTCGCCCCGGCTCGGCACTGTTGCACATTTCTTAGCTGCTATGTCGATTAACCATTGCGTTGCCCTCTCCGCGATTCGGGCACCTTCGTCACATCACGTCAAACTGCCAAAGGCTGAATTGAAAACCGTGAAAATCTGGGGCTGAAGGCGATGTGTTTAATTTTCTTATTTAATTTATTTTGATTATCAAAATTAATCATTAAATTAATTGATTTTGTTGTTTATTTATGCAAAAGAACTTGTATCAAAATTGATGTGAAGGTTGTAGGTTATCAAAAAAAAAAAATTAATGTTGATACAAAATTTGTGAGCTTAATCTGTTTTACGGTTGAGTTTGTAACCTTTTGTACTTTTGTTGTATTGTTACATAGAAAGACTTCCAACAATTATTTATGAATTTTATTTGTACTGTTAATTATAGATAGTTGGATTTACTATTTAGTTGGCGTATGTTAAAGTATTGTACTCATTTTAGACATTGGATTGATATTTATAATTTTTAAGGGGGAAAAATATGTTGTTTTTTTTTTGTGAAGAACCGGACACAGAATTTGAAAGTTTTCAGTCCAGTTATGTCGCTCCCACATCCTCTCGGGGGAGTTCTTTTTTTGAAATTTTAAAAATAAAAATCTCGAACAACGTCAGTCCAGTTTTCAGGTTCCGTGACCGAAAATGGACATGCGTCCACCCGCTGCTTAGTGTAAAGGTTAACATGGAATTTGTCCTAGCTCGTTCCAATCCTAGGAAACAAAGTTAGAAGGGAAAAAACATATTGTAACGCAACATCACCACGTCAAGTAGGAAGAAAAATAAAGTTATTATATATTAGATTGTGTATCTAGATTAACGTTTTAAATATTTAAATGTAGATATAAATTACACAAGTATAATTTTTAAAGTTCAAATAAAACACATATGATAAAGATTGAACCCTGTCTAAAAGCATGCAACCATGAAAGCTCCATGTTCGGAAGAAGAAATGATCGATAAAAACTTCGCTTTTTGGCTCCATGGACCATTTTTCGTCAAATGAATCAAGTGTAATCGACCGGTTAGTGTTGTTTAGGGTTATGATGGTCATTTGTCCATATTGTTATGCAAACCGACAATGACTTGTTCGGCGGGCTTAAAAATTAAATCAAATTGTTTGATTGTTTAAGGTTTATATTTGATGCACTATTTTAATAAAATGCTACAATTATCTGCTTTTTAAATGAATAATACAACCGTTTAATATATAATTTAGCAACGTTAATTTCACTTCATTGGATTAACGCTCATTAGCGTTATGTCAGAACGATAAAATTATTGTCAATCCATAAATGATAAATCTGACATTACATATTTTTAAATATAAATTTAACACTATGATTCGGGTTTTTTTGTATAAATTGACAGATTTAGTAAAGTGTGTTACGGTTAGGGTGTGCACAAGTCCGGTCCGGTCGTGTTCTCGCTTGGAACCGGACCGGGGACCGGACAATATTCGGATTTGTAAAATCCATAACCGTAACCGGCTTCACCATGGAACCAGGGTCCCGACCGGGACCGGACCGAGTACCTGTTCGCCCATCTGATTTTTTTTTTTATTTTATTTGCTTCTGAAATATTTAAACAATAAAACAAATCTAAAGCTGAAAAATCAATCCAAGCTGGCCTCGATGAAATCAGAGAGATAAAGGGAAATTGAAATGCCACAAATCACTACTTCCTTCTACAGATTTCACAACGCCTGAGAAATCAGTCATTAGAGAAATGAAGAAGAAGAAGTTGAAGAAAATAAGTTGACATGTCTAATTGAATAGACTCGACAACAGCAAAATTACCACACATTTGTAGTCTTGCAAACTGTATATTTCACATGGTAAATCATGTGTTTCTGCTCCAATCTATATTTCGCAACCAGACTCTTTTTCTGTGTCATTAGCTCAAAGATGAGTGCGTAATAAGGGTAGCAGAATGAAGTAAAAAAGAAATGGAGTTCAGACAAAAAAATTTATTATAATTAGATATCTACCCGTGAAACCATCTCAACACATACACTGATCTCCTCGCCGGCGCGATGAGGCCTCCACGTCCCACTCTCGCCGGCATTGGAAGCCTCGCTCGCCGACTATTACCGATGAAAATCTGCCAGATTAAGACTGAAGTTCAGGCAAGAGCTTCGAAACGAATAGATGAAGACTGTGAAGTTCCGTGGGAGTCCTAACTTCAGATTTATTGATTTAGGGCAATCCCACCCATGGTCACGGTCGGATAACCATTTTCCCAGGCCGACCCATGGGTCGGTACTCCTCACGGTCACGGGCCGTTGCCCAAGCCCTAGGAACGCGTGGACTGAGAAACCGAGCCGTTTCTGGTCTCCAAGGGGTGGGAGTTTTTGAAGCCAACCGGATTCCAACCCTCTTGGAACGGCCCAGAACCGTCCCGAAACCGGCGGATCCGGTCCTGTCCGCGGCGCAGGTTCCGGGGCCATTTCTGCCTCACAAACACCTATGTACGGTGGTGAATTCTTTTGTATAAGCTTAAATGGCAAAATTGCCCGATAACGTGAAAATGAGTAAGGTATTATAGATCATTTCAAGGTCAAATAGCCTCCTCATAAGGAATACATGGGCGTTTGGAAGAGTGGGAGCATACTGCCTCAAAACTATGGCAAGTAGCACAAAGACGCCATGGAAGCTCTACAACCTCGCATATTCTCTCCTTCCTTTCTAGTCCTCTCGCTTCTTTTTTACCTTTTCCTTGTCCGATCGTATCTGCGGAAAATGAAGATCGTCTTCCTTCTTCCCGCACCGCGAACGCCAGCCGATTTCGTCCGTTCGAGTTGACCAGTACCGCTCTAAACTATTCCCGAACCTCTGCTACAACGTTCATCTTGTCACGCTACACCGCCAACGACATCCAGCAATATCTGCTAGGCTCGCTCGCGTCGCCATAGCCGTTAGCCTGGTAAAACCCCTAGGAACAGGCCCGTCTACGTCTCCAACCTCTGCCCCGTCGCGCTGACTACGGGCGGCAATCGAGAGCCGCATATAAGCCGCGCTCCACTCAAGATTGCTATCACGAACTTCGTAGACGGGCGCCGACCAAATAATGGCTCGTTTCCGAACAGATTACTTGATGCATCGATGGCGAGTCTGTTTAGGTTTCAGATGAAGCACGTTCAGGTACGTGGATGATCGCAGCACTCTCACACATCAGTACACATAGTATCGTGACGGATTCGAGGAAGTCGGCGACGGCCGGTGAAGAGGAGGCGTGTGCGATCGAGGCGGAGAATGTGCGAGGAGAGGCAGCACCAGCAAGGCGCTTGCGTGGGGGGAAACAGTTGGCCGGGAAATGCAAACGCCACCATTGATGTGATGAGATGCTGATTTTTGACTGTCGCGATAACGAGGGATGATGATGATTGATACGCTTTTGGTGATCTGTTCTACAGAAGTTGTGTATTTTGTGTGATAGTTTATGAAAAAAAGGTCATATATTTCCTCCCCTTTTTTTCTCCTCCACACTCTATAACAAAAAGTATGTGTTTTTGAAAACAATTTTTAAAAATTGGAAAGCAATTTTCTTTTAATTACTATAATTAATAATTTATTTTAATTATTTCTAATTTATCAAATTAATTTTGTTAATTAATGAGTGAAAAGTTAATAATTAGAAATTAAAGATAAAGGATAAACATAATATTATTTTATTTGAAAATAGTTCTAAAATTTTCTTGTCCCAAATTAATTTCAAGAACACAATTCTAGTTAGATGTAAAGGCCACGTGACATGGACACTTGAGACTATATGTAGAATATACGTCTTGAATCTTAAAAGCTAGGCGCATTATTTACTTTATATTTTCCAGGTATTATGATATATCATTTATTTGTTACCGTAAGCGATTTGTTATTTTAAAAATTTACACGTAACGTAAACATTTATCAATTACTGAATAGCACGTCACAATGTAATTTGATCAAGATAAAATAAAAAAAAAACACTTATGTTCAAAGATAAAATTGTTCAATGATATTGTTGCCATCAATTTTTCTTAGAGTTTGGTCAAACAAATTTTGTTCTGGTCATGCTCAAAAGCTCGTGAAATAAAAAATGTGATAGAAGAAAATTAAATTTTTTTTTTTATAATCTCAAGTGATACTTCGCACGATGCTGTATCATTATAGAAATATTTGTTTTTTTTTGTTCTCTAATAAAATTCGTTGTTGGAGTTTTGTGTTATGTACGTATGACGATTTGATCCAAACTACATAAATTCTTGTGTTTTCATTTCTTATTGTACTCTTCCAATTAATTTTGAGAGAGAGAGAGAGAGTGAGTGGTGTATACATGTCATCTTAAAGGATTAGAGGCTTTGTGGACCATTTATGACTCAAACACAGAAACAAAAAAACAATAATAGAAGTCAAGTAAGGATAAAAGACAGCTTTGGGGGCTTCACGGGGGAAGCTAAACAACTCAAAAAAACAAGGACTTGTCTTAACTTCTGGATGTTGTCTTTCTCAACACTACTTTGGACTCACTATCCACTCTCTCCCTTATCAATTCCATCCATTTCATTCCTTCTCTTCTTATCTAATTTCTTACTTCGACCGAGCAAACTTATCGAACAACTCTCTCCATTTGTCGTCAACCTATTCCTGCCACGATTCGTGCATTAAAAATAGTTGTTAGTAGTGAACGTTTAGCACATCTATCCAAACGTTACAAACGGCTTCGTTGTAACATTATTTGTTCTCTCTAGACAGCGGAAACAAAAAAAAAAAAAAAAAATTAAACATTTAAGGATACGTGTAAACTTATCTTGAGCAGGCGTGACATTCATCCACCCACTATACAAATAAAAGTTGATGATTGTTCAACTGAAAATTCAGCCACGCTTAAGTTGATATGAATATCCAATTAAATAGTATAGTTTTATGGTAGTTGGGCACTTTATGTTATTAATTTTTGCGAAGACCTTTTAATGGGAAGTTTTGCCCATTTGATTTGGTGGAGATTATAAAGGCTAGAGTATAGTACGTTTCCGATTTGTGTTCCTTCACCAACTTAATATGTCTACCTAATGGAGCCATAAGTCCAATCTCCTTGAAATCAAATCTCTTAAATTGTTTGTTGCGCAAGAACCCATGATTTTGCTAGCTCATTTCGCTTGTCCACCACCTTAATCATTGGCTTTCATCCAATCTTCTGTTATTTGTATGTATATAATATATATTAAATATATATTATTTTAAAATGGGTCGCACTAATAGAAATTCAAAATTGTTCTTAAATTTCTTCCTATACATATTGAAAGTTTTTCAAAAAAAATTCAAGTCATTAATATAATATTCGTTATTTACCATAGTTTTTCAAAAAATATGACTATATTTTTCTTTATAATCACATTATGAACTCGAGGTGTAAGTAAATGCAATATTTTAAGTTAATATTATGGTAGTCTGCCTTGTGAAGACAATGACGACTCAATATTCTGTTGATTGTGAGGGTCCAGCCCATACCAATTCGGATACAAAAGTTTCATCACTTAAGAGATTGAAAATCGAATGCTTTATAAATAGAATTCTTTTTTCTACTTAGTACATTACGTTTTGGGTTAACTCTAACAATAAATTCTTACAGACTTCGGTTCAATGCGGATAATATTGTATTAAAAATAGGGTAAAGTGCATTTGGCCCCTACAACTAGGTGAAATGGACAATTTACACCGTAAACTTGGGTAAAGTGCAATTTGGCCCCCTACAACTAGGTGAAATGGGCAATTTACACCGTAACTTGAATAATAGGCAAGAACAACCTTAATGGATTGATAATGAGCAATATGGCACATACCGTCATATTTTCCATAAAAAAATAACATTTTTTCACTTATTCATTTTTTGTTTTCCAAAATACCTCTCACTGGACCAAACCGGACCAGACCGGTTCAGCGAATTCTACTTTTATTTATTATTTTTTTAAATCTTATTTATCAGAAAAGAGAAGACAGATAAATAGAATTTAAAAAAAAATAAAAATCAAAGTGCAATTAGTCGAACCGGTCCGGTTCGGTTCAGTCCAGTGAGGGGCATTTCGGAAAAAAAAAACGAACAAGTGAAAAAATATTACTTTTTGATGAAAAATATGACGGTATGGGCCATATTGCCCATTATCAATACATTAAGGTTGTTCTTACCTATTATTCAAGTTTAAGGTGTAAATTGCTCATTTCACCTAGTTGTAGGGGCCAAATTGCACTTTACCCAAGTTTACGGTGTAAATTACCTATTTTACATAGTTGTAGGGGTCAAATTGCACTTTACCCTAAAAAATACATAAGATGTTAGATTGACTCCTTGACTTATTCGAGCTTCGAGAATTGTCTTCAAGGCTCAGTGACAAAGTGGATCTCAAAGTTGTATCATTGTATCGTTACCAACTTTCGAAACCTTTCTCGGATACCAATTATCACAAAAGTCCAAATTTCCAACACAAATGAAAGCCCTTGTGCGACTACTAAGTGCACACTTAGTCAAGCTACTACAGTGAATGCAACACTTAATTATCAAGACACGCCCACAACCCTTTTACGAGATAACTCGTCCAACCTTTTCCACAAAGACTCGAGCTCTTCTAGTTCTAGGAACAATGTGCATGCATGATGGGACCAGCCCAAGCCGTGCGCATTCATCAAAACCTAAGTGGGCTACCCAGCACCAAGCCCAGACTGCATACTTAGCACCATTCTAATAATCCGCATTGACGCTGTTAGAATCTTACTGTAAGAAGAAAGAAAAAGCGAGAGTGGAGACTGGAGGAGTCGAAGAGAAGAGAGAGAAAAATGAAGAAAAGATTCATTTTTTATTTTTTATTTTTAAGTTTAAAAAAAATTAAAATGACACCCGTTATGTCTCCATTAAATTTAACTGCGAAAATAAACAGACCATAAAAAAAATTAGGAATAGTCATATTCATAAGATTTCCATTAAAAATTGTTCCAGTACGTGATTTCACGATTCATTTCATTTGGCCATTGAAATTGAAGTTCTTATATTGTCTTGAAATTAATTTTCACAAAGTCTAATAATTTCTCATTTTTTGTACTGAAAATTTATAACAAAAATGAAAAGTTTTTAAAAATATTTCCCTCGCACAACCCCTAAAAAATTAGTAAAAGAGATTAAAGAGAAACCAATTTAGGAAAAGGAAACAGTTTTCAAAATGCAAAATCTAAAAAGAGAAAGAAAAAAAAAAGGACAACATTAAATTGAAAACCTTCCAATTTTTTTTAAAAAAATGTATATGAAATAAGTAGTAAAGTACAATGCTTTTGAAAAAAACTAGAATTTGAAAAAGTGAGGAAATTATTCTACCCAACAGCTTTATACAACATTTGATACCTAATTTTATAAGCTCATGGCAATTTTGGTCAGGATGACTCACAAGAGCAAACAAAGAATGTCAAATTTTGAGAGGATTATTGTTGTTTTAAGATAGTCAGCTCAAAAACCTACATTAAAATTACAGGTCAGATAATCCTCAAACTTTGAACTTGAAAATCAACCACCAACCACAATAATTAACATACAGGAGAAATTCAAATAAAAAAGAAGCAGAAATTAACATGGATTAGTGAAAAGATTAACAACTAACACACCTAAGAAAAGCTCTTTGATGTCTTCCTACTTCAGCACCCCACCGCTGCTACTGCCGGCTTTACCTTCGGCGGTCTTCCCCTCCCTCTCGGCGCACCCACCGGCGCAACAGAGATGCCCCCCTCCTTGTCTTTGGGTGGACGACCCCTTGGCCGGCCGCTTCCGGCAGACACCTTTTTTGGCTGGGAAATGGGTGCGAGGGGATCTCTTGCTTTTGGAGGCCGACCTCGAGGCCGAGGAGGTCCGGCGGATGCGGTCTCGGCGGGGGAGAGGGGGTCTTTCGGCTTGGGAGGCCGGCCTCGGCCTCTCTTTGGCGGCGCGTTGGGGTCGGGTTTCATGTAGTTGTTTTTGACTAAAACGAGGTCACCGCTGCGTTTAAGTTTACTTAGGTTGACAGAGAGAAGTGTGGAGTGGGCCGCCGGTAGATCGCCGTATGTCGACTCTATGTGTTTTGAAATGGATGATTTTTTTGACCCGTTTGGTTCTTTAAGGGCGTCGATCGCCGCCATAATCATCTGAAAAAACAATTAAAAAACACAATCCGCTAACATTAAATTGGGCATTCACAGTTATTGTGTAAAATGCAGATTGATTTTGCGAATGACAGCTCTCAAAGCTAAATTAACTGAAAAAGAATAATTAGAGAATCAGCCGGAGAGTCAACTTGATTAGCCAACAACACTACCTCTGGATATTGAGGGATAGAAGTAGGATTATTAAACTCGTCGGTACCCATTGCGCAGTGCTTTCCTCTTGTTCTTCGTCCTTGCGAAGCTGAAAGAGTGAGAAACCCTAAAACAAAGATCGAACGGAGAGAGAGAGAGAGAGAGAGACCGTTAAAGGAAGAATTTAAAAGGGATGCTTATTTTCTTCAGGGATCAGGTCGATGGAGAAGGGAAAGGAGGGGGAAGAGACTGTAAAGATTCATCGGACGGCTGGGGACGCGCAGTTGTAGATTGAGATCGTAGGGTCATTACATTCTCTATCCACTTTCCATGGATTGATGACGTGGATAAAGAGCTATTTAATATTTTCAGTTTCTGTCCAAAAAGTTCCCGAAATTGTCTTCATTTCATGAGCATTTTGAATCCATCAAGGGCCCCTCACATCACATGGGCTCAACATATTATATCTTTCCACGTGGCAATTACTAATAATGGCCACTTACATCTTGCCACGTGTCAAAACCCATAGGACAAGTTTGTGGGTGATATTTCCAAGTCAAACGATCCAGATTCGGGCATCCGAGTGGCCCGAATTTCGGCCCAGATGAATAGTTGCGATCGTATACGACACGGGAGTACGAAAGGAGTCTTATCTGGCCAGTAATTCTGAAATTAGGAAAAGATCAATTAGCGAGTCGTTGACTTCCATAAGACTGGTAGTCCACGCTGACGGTGTAGAAGCTCTATTGCGCAAGGATCTTTAATTGAGCAGATAGATGCCACGTGGTGGTCAATTTTAACCACGTTGACTCCCGCTTGTCCATTTGACTCATTTTTCCACAAGCGTCTTTTTGGCCTTTTTTGACACCATCCCTCGACATTTGAACATCTAGGCGTTTCGAACTTAGCACGCTTTTGACATTATGTAAGGTTGAATGTCTCGGCGTCTAGGATTAGAATGTTTAGTCATTGTGCTTGGTCGGATTCGTAGACATTTATAGTTAGAAAGCCTAAGCGGTAGTTAATCCAAAGTTTGTGTCGCGTAAGCTATCTCGTAAATACAACAAGACCTCCAACCTTGCCTTTAACACTTCATTCTTATGCATGCACTAAGTAATATCTCATTATTTTCATAAGAAGTACTTAATTGTTATGGCCATAACATCATCGTCACAAATAATAGTGGCATGAATGCATATAACTCTTTCAGAGATCCCAAAACAACGTCTAATCCCGAACCAACGACTTCTCTTTTCCTCGTAATTTCTCGATAGAATTTATGTACAGATCAAGGTACATATCTAACAAATAATCAATAACTAGAATCTACCTATCCTCAGCCGATGAGATCGTTTAGCAGTCGACTTATCATCAAAGACTCTTAAATAACAAGTGATGGAATCAGTTTAATCCGAACTTTGGCTCGTGGTTGAAGCATCGACTCGCCTCCTCGTTGTTCTATATCTGGAACCAGGCCTGGCTGGTCGAGTCGGATTACCCAACTGGTCAGGTTTCTTAGATAGCATGACGACCACTTCTTGCATCGTGGGTCGTAAATTTGGGTCCCCTTGCGTGCAAAGCAAGCCGATTTGGACATAAACTTCCACTTGCTCTGGATTCGCCGAGGAGGCAATCGTCGGGTCCATAATTTCCAAGCTCTTCTTTTGTTTGTAAAGTTCATACACCTACAATAAAATGTTCTTATTTATTCTTCCAATGGAACCAAAAGTTACTTCGTTCTTCATAGGCTAAAGTGCAATTTATATCATAATATTTAGAATAATTTATACATCAAATCTCAAACTTTTTTTTTTTTACAATCGGATCCTCACTTTTTTATCTGTCGATAATTTGAATGCCGCCGTCAATTTATCTGTTAAATTCAGTGCGTGTATATATCATTTCATTTTATGATATGTTTTAACTCAATTTCAAACTCACTCGGCGATTTCTAATTCGATTTCAAACTATAGCGAACGATTGAGTATGACATCGCCCAAAAAGAGATGGACAAAGTTTTAAATTAAGTTAGAAATCGCCGGAGAGCAAGAGATCAAGTTCAAGCAACTCAGTAAATGGAAGGCATGGTATACACATGCTAAATTTAACAAATAAAATGATAACAATATTCAAATTACTAACAAATGAAAGATAGAAATTTTGTTTGTTAAAAAAAAAGTTTAATAGGTAAATGATTTCAAACGTTTGAGTTTACCGCTCTTCATAAATAAGAATAAGGGAAACTATCGATTTTAATTCTATACTATACTCGTAATTTCAGGTAGCCCCTTATTCTAAAAAAACCGGCAAACCTAACCCCGTACTATAATTTCGTTATCAGCTTTGACTGTTTTAATTTTTCCGTTAAGTGCATTGAGTTTAATTTTATAAAAAAATAGCAAACGACATTGGATTTACTTGAAAATCTTACCACATGTTCACTACATCATGAGAAGATAATTTAAAAATTTTTATGATTTTCTAACACTGATACGATTTATTATAATTATTTTATAAAATAATTAAATAAAATTACAATAAATCGTACAAGTGTTAGAAAATCACGAGACTTTCCAAATTATCTTTCCATGATGTATTGAACTTGTGGTTAAAATTTCAAGTAAACTAAATATCGTTTGATATTTTTTGTAAAATTAATCTCAGTTCCTCATTCTCTTTGTAAATTAATTTTACAAAAATATCAAACGATATTTATTCTACTTAAAATTTTAACATCATGTTCATGACATCATAAGAAGATAATCTGATAATTTAAGTGATTGTCTAATACTTGTATGATTTATTATAGTTATTTTATAAAATAAATAAAATAAAATTACAATAAATCGTACAAATGTTAAAAAATAACGAGACTTTCCAAATTATCTTTCCATGATGTCGTAAACCTATGGTTAAACGTTCAAGTAAAATAAATATCATTTTATATTTTTTTAAAATTAATTTATAAAGTGAAGAAGGAACTGAGATTAATTTAAAAAATATACCAAACGATATTTAGTTTACTTAAAATTTTAACCACAGGTTCACCACATCATAGAAAGATAATTTGAAAAGTCTGGTGATTTTCTAACAATTGTACGATTTATTATAATTTTATTTAATTATTTTATAAAATAATTATAATAAATCATACAAGTGTTAGAAAATTACGAAAATATTCAGATTATCTTCCCATGATGTAGTGAACATGTGATAAAAGTTTCAAGTAAATTCAATGTTATTTGATATTTTTTTATAAAATTAAACTCAATATACTTAACGAAAAGATTCAAATGGTCAAGGCCAATAACGAAATCATAGTACGGAGTTCGATTTATTGGTTTTTTCAATAGAGGGGACAGTTTGAAATTACGAGTATAGTATATGATTAAAATCGATAGTTTTCCTAAGAATAAATATTCAAAAAACGCTTAGCACAAATCTTTGACAAAATATTTGCAATTGAATTGCTAAAAATACGAAAAAATAAATAATGCATTGGCGTTAATTTCATATATATATATATATATAGGAGGTTTTATTAATCATCGTAGATTCAAGAAACTCTTCCATTGGTAAATAAGCATTGATTTGCATTAAATTCTAATTTGTGATAATCGACATTAAATTCAAAAAACTCTTACCCGTTCGAGTAGACTTTGCTCGTTTCCATGTTGGCCGGAGTAAGAGTTTCTTCGGCCACTGATCAATTCCAAAACCAAAACTCCAAAGCCAAAAACATCTATCTTCGGCGATAACACCCCGTACATAAGGTACTCCGGAGCCATATATCCGCTGTTTAGAATAACAATAAGCTAACATCAAAGAGAATATTTTTCAAAAACAGTTTTTGTAAACCATAAAAAACTTTGAAAGAAACAGTTTTTCTAAACAAATCTGGATAAGGCGTTTTATATTGTTCCTTCGATTTGAGACAAGAAACGTACTTGGTGCCCTCTGCACGAGTCTTTGATGACATTTGATCTTTATAGAAGAAATGAGACATGCCGAAATCGGCAATTTTCGGGACCCAATTACCATCAATTAAGATATTGGTGGCTTTTATATCATGGTGGATGACCATATTGTTCAATCCTTCGTGAAGGTACCGTAAGCCCTTAGCAATGCCGTTGATTAAGTCATGCCTCCGCTTCCAATCAAAATCCTTGGAGATTCTTGATCCTGAAATAAACGATAAAAAAGGAAAACTATGTGAAACAAACGATAAAAATAATTTAAGAAAGTCTAACATCATGACGATATTAGAGAGAGGGAGGGAGGGAGAGAGAGCTAGTCAATGAAGTTGACACTCACCGAAGAGATGCTTATCGAGGCTTTCATTGGAGACATACTCATAGACCAAAAATTTCTCTTCGCCGTGAATCGAATATCCCAACAAGTTAACGACATTTCGATGTTGCAAACGAGTCAACGACTTGGCATTATTTGTAAAGTCGATGTTTCCTTGATTTATAAATAAATTCGACAATTTCTTAACCACTATGTCTCTCCCATCTTCCAATTTCCCCTGATGCAAAGAATTCCATAGGTTTATGTCAGTTCTACGCAATCAAATAGTTTCTTTTATCGTTATTTATTCGATTTATTAGAAACAAATTCATAGACTAAAGGCTAAAACGAGTGGTATTCTTATAAAATCACTCAAAATTCAAAAGAATCCTCCCAGAGAAAAGCCAATTTGAGTGGTTTCTCCGAACAGAATCAATCCGAAATAGTTCTCCTAACTAAAGGCTAAGGGGGTCAAACCGATGACAACGCTTTCTACCTTAGATGAGAAATCAAATCGATAAATAGATAGAAAATCAAACAAATCAGAGAAAAATACTAAGAAAAAATAAATTTGAATAAGTTTTCCAATTTCTCAGCAATAAAACAGAAACAAGAACAATTTCTCAGTAACTAAGCACATTGATAAGAAAACATCTTTATAAACCAGACTTGCTAGGTTATATACTTAGCTTAGCTGAGCAATTTGAGACAATTTCATATCATTTCACGAGGCGCCCGCTTCGATAAAACTCACCCGGGAAACGGTCAATGCGCCAAGTGGTTGCATATATAAAATCTCGATTTTAACTAAGTAATGCAGGACAACTTCTAAACATTACATTTTCTTAACTAAAACCTCATGACTTCAGCCTTTTCAGATTAATACCCAATGAACAAAGCTCATAATTTAAAAACAAATGAACTATGCCATTTTTATTGATGCCAATACCAAGGAAACCTTTGTGTTATTCAGTTCCATTAAACAACTCATTGATAGAAAAACCAACAACAATCGCGATGAGCAAAAATTAGAAGCTCAGCCAATGCATTTATAGGGCATGGGGGCGTAGAGTTTTTGGAATTTTGCCGGTCGAAAACTAGTTCATATCAGTCTTTTAGTAACTTCTTCTTTCAAATTAAGATGCAAAATATTCATTAGGCAGTAAAAACTAGTAAAGTTTTACTATCCCCAAGCAATCTAAGATGTTTATCTGAAAAACTTAATAATTTCTAACTAGGTGCCAAAACAAATCGGTGAACAGAAATGAAATCAAGCGAACGAGAGTAACAATGAGAACAAGTGATTAGACCAAGGAAATTTACCTTGTAAGCAGATCCATAATCGCCGTCGCCGAGCTTATTATTCGGATGGAATCGTCGGGTGGCTGCAAGTAAGGCTTCATAAGAAAACAATTTACGTTCCTGTGCGGCTATCTTATCCAAGTCCTCCTCATTTTCCCCGTCTGATCATCGAAATCGACTGAGATCAAACGGCCGACGACAAACAGATCGAGCAAATAATAAAAATATCAAAAAGGGTACTCCAGTCTTACCTCTGCTCGAACTAGGTTTGAGGGCCTTGATCAGATTCTGCAAAAATTTTGGGGCTTTTCTCATTTTCTACTGCTACATAAAAGCTCAAGAGCAGAGGTGGCTTTTGTGGGTACGAGGAGTTTTGCTTCGTACGAGATTGAAATGTTGGATTTTGTTGGCTGGAAATTGTCTACAATACAGTCGATCAAATCCTTCTGATTTTTTCCGTTTGAGTCAATTTAGACTTTATAGATAGTAATAATTCTTAATTTTTCTTCCAAATAACTCTATTAATTTTATGGGTAATTATCAATTTGAACATTGTACTATACACTAAATTTTAGTTAGCCAATGTACTAAAAAACCAGCAAACCGAACCATGTACTTTGATTCTGTTATCAGTTTCAACTTTCTATCAATAATTTTATTAAACTCTCATTTAACAAATTACCAAACGATATTAAATTCAGTTGAAATTTTTACCACATGTTTACTATTTAATGATAAGATAATCTAAAATTTTTCGTGATTTTTTTAGTCATGTACGATTTATTGTAATTTTATTTTTTATTTAATAAAAATATTATAATAAATCATACAAGTTTTAGAAAATTACGAAAATTTTTCTATTATTTACCCATAATGTGGTCAATATGTGGACAAAGTTTCAAATAAATTCAATAACGTTTATTATTTTTTAAATTAATCTCTGTTCTTCTTTACTTTATAAATTAATTTTTAAAACAATATCAAACGATATTTGATTTATTTGAAAAAAGTTTTCCACATGTTTAACATATCATGGGTAGGCAGCAGAAAACGTTTTGTAATTTTCTAAAATTTTTATGATTTATTATAATATTTTTATTAGATATTAAAATAAAATTATAATAAATCGTACATGACTTAAAAAGTTACAAAAATTTTCAAATTATCTTCTCATTAAGTAGTGAACATATGGTAAAAATTTCAACTGAATCCAATATCGTTTGGTAATTTTTTAAATGAGGGTTTAATGAAATTGTTGATAGAAGGTCAAAACTGATAACATAATCAAATTACATAGTTCGATTTGTCAGTTTTTTTAGTACAGGAGGCTAACTGAAATTTAGCGTATAATACAGGATTCAAATCGATAATTATCCTAATTTTATTCTGTAATTTATGGTACTCAAATTTAATGTGTCGTTCTTATGATAATAATAGCAAGTCTTGACTTTGAAGTGTTCTTCGAATCCTGAACATTATTAATGTCATTGCTACTTGACTCTTGTGTTCTACTTCGAAAAACAAGTCACTTTGTCCAATAATAGGTTTAGTCAATAAAGGTTCCTCCTTTAATTTTGGTTTTCGTTTTCAGAAACAAATTGTTCGTGAGAGTTGTTTCGATAAATTGAAACACATTCATAAAAACTCTACAAATTGCTAAAAATCGATTACAAAATCAAAAAAGAAAAATGCAAAAAACAAAACACAGAAACTTATATAGAAATTCTAATGAAAGAAAAAAAAAATCATGAACAAATGATAAATTTACTAACTCAAAATCGAAGTGCAATATTAAATTCAAAATTTAAGTTAAAATTTATTATGCAGATATCCAAATAGAATTTAGGATTGTAATAAATAAGATTTTCAAAATATAACAAATTTGAATTCTTCAAAAACTAGTTAAACATCTTATATAATATCATATTTAATCTATACAAGTATTAATATTTATGAATTTAATATATAATATTATTATTTCTAGTATTAAATATAAGTAATTGAGTCAAAAGATGAGTTGGTGACGGCCTTAATTTATAGGGTATTTACTACACGAGTTGGATGATTTGAGGTTTGGGTCAGATGGTCTCCCTAACATAGGGCAGGCCTGCCTATTTGATTAATCTCTCAGAATTCAGAAGGGCCGCCCCCCTCTTTCTTTTTCTTATTTCCTCTCTCTTCATTTTCCAATAAAATAATAAAATGGGAAATATGTACCCTATATATTCCATCTTATCTGTTCATCTGATGCTCTTCTTGTTGTTTCTCTGTTGATTCATTGAAGCTCGAGCCAAATCACGAGCTCTCTCTCTCTCTCTCTCTCTCTCTCTCTCTCTCTCTGTCCTGTGCATGAAATTATTTATGATTTTCTGTAATTTGTGAATTTGATTTTCAGAAGAAGCGAAAAGGTATCATCTTTCCCCGAGGCTCAGATTCTACCTCCAGTCTTCAACTCTTCTCTCTGTGCTTTCTGACCTAGAAAAATTACCCTCACTTCTTCATACCCAAAGTAGAGGAATCGAAAAGAAAATGAAGAGGGAACACTGCCAGGTGAATCTTCAGTCTGATTCATCTTCAATGGCCGGGAAATCTAAGGTTTGGGAAGATGAGTCGCAACGAGATGGAGGTATGGATGAACTTCTGGCTGTTTTGGGATACGAAGTGAGGTCGTCGGGACATGGCCGACGTTGCCCTGAAGCTAGAACAGCTTGAAGAATTTATGGGTAATGTTCAGGAAGATGGTCTCTCGCATCTTGCATCGGAAACTGTCCATTATAATCCCTCCGACCTTTCCACCTATCTTGAAAGCATGATTTACGAGCTTAACCCATCTCCAACTTTCGATTCCGTTGTCGGCTCGCTGTCTCAAACGCTGGGAGACGATCCGTTTCTAGCTCCGGCTGATTCCTCCACCATAACCTCCGTTGATTTCTCAAAACAGAGAAACCAGAGGTTGTTCGAAGGGTCGTCTTGTTCAGATTATGATCTGAAAGCTATTCCTGGTGAGGCTATTTTAAAACAAAATACTCAGTTTGAAGAAACTTCGGATAGAGAGAAGAAACGATTGAAACCCTCATCTGGGCCGGAATCGGAATTGCTTTCCGATTCAATAACTCGGCCTGTCATCCTAGTTGACTCGCAAGAAAACGGAATTCAACTCGTACAGACTCTGATGGCTTGCGCCGAAGCTGTTCACCAAAACAGCCTAAATCTGGCTGAGGCTCTCCTCGAACGAGTCGGCTATCTCGCCGGGTCTCAAACTGGAGCTATGCGGAAAGTCGCCGCCTACTTTGCCGAAGCTCTAGCTCGGAGGATTTACAGGCTCTACCCTCAGAACGCCCTCGACCATTCTATTTCCGATTTGCTTCAAGTTCATTTCTACGAGAGCTGTCCTTATCTTAAATTTGCTCATTTCACAGCAAATCAAGCGATTCTCGAAGCCTTTGAAGGTAAAAATCGAGTCCACGTTATTGATTTTTCTATGAATCAAGGTATGCAATGGCCGGCGCTTCTTCAAGCTCTGGCTCTGCGACCTGGTGGTCCACCTATTTTCCGGCTCACTGGAATTGGGCCTCCGGCGCCGGATAATTCAGATTACCTCCGAGAAGTGGGTTGGAAGCTCGCCCGATTAGCTGAAATGATTCACGTTAAGTTTGAATACCGTGGGTTTGTTGCCAACAGCTTGGCAGATCTTGATTCTTCGATGCTCGAACTTAGGCCGAGTGAGACCGAGACAGTGGCGGTCAACTCAGTTTTCGAGTTTCATAAGCTCTTGGCTCGGCCGGGAGCGATCGGAAAAGTGTTGTCGGTCGTGAAGCAGATGAAGCCGGCGGTTATGACTGTAGTTGAGCAAGAAGCTAGCCATAACGGCCCGGTCTTTCTGGACCGGTTCACCGAGTCACTCCACTATTACTCGACTCTTTTTGACTCGTTGGAAGGCTCAGCCACCGTTAACAATCAAGACAAGGTAATGACAGAGATGTACTTCGGGAAGCAAATATGTAACGTGGTTGCATGTGAAGGCGCAGACCGGGTAGAGCGGCATGAGAATATGACTCGGTGGCGAACTCGGTTCACCTCAGCTGGGTTCAACTCGGCTTATTTAGGGTCTAACGCGTTCAAACAAGCCAGCATGTTGCTTGCTCTGTTCGGAAGTGGAGATGGGTACGGAGTAGAAGAGCGAAATGGGTGTCTGATGCTGGGCTGGCACAGCAGACCTCTGATCACCACCTCGGCTTGGACGGTGGAAGAGAAAGGAGACAGACTCAGTGAGTCAGCTCGGTAACTCAATTAAATGTCCACTATCTTTGAACCTTTCCAAACCCAGCTCAGACTGGGCCTGAGCTGTCTGTCACAATGTGCAATTCTGAGCTGGGTGCTTTGCTGAGATTGAGACCCACCATTGTTCTGAGTCTCTCTCTCTCTCTCTCTCTCTCTCTCTCTCTCTCTCTTCTAGGGTTTTTTAGGTGGTGTGGGGTTGGGAGCTTTTGTAATGTGGAATGGTGAAATCAAAAGTTTCAATTTTTATTTCTACTTTGGTACCATATTCTTTGTATGAGAAAAAAGGATTCGTGGGTGTAATACAAAAAGCTTTCAACTTTTTTGATGAGTGATTTGATCAAAGTGAAGATGGAATCGAGAAGTTGGGTCATTTGAGAAATAACAAACTAATTTTCAGAAAGTGTTTTGACTTATTTCAACGTGTGGTGATGATGTGATCCCACAACTAAAATCTAGTAATTCAATTTGATAAAATATACCATAAAGCTATGAAATGAAACCTAAACTTGTCTCCATCTCCGCCATTTAATTTAATGGTTACATGACGGATCGCGAGGATATGTTAATTGTTAGAGATGTACAATCTTATATTATTTGAAAGAATAAAAAATACATAGTTTATAAGTAGAGTTTCTCTCTCTACCTAGAAGAATGCATTTTGGAGATAACTCTAAGAATAAATTTGTGCGAAACTTTAACCTAAAACGGACAATACTGTACTGAAAGTACCGGAAAACGTTACAGATTTAGACATCTAGTAACTCTTAAATAAAAGATAAAAAAAAAAGTGATGCAATCTTAATTTTCTATTCGAAAATAATATTTATTAATTGACGTAATAAATAATTTATTTTAATTATTTGAGAGTTAAGATTTTAAGTGCATTAATTAATTTTTAAGAATTGATAAGTAAAAAATAATAAATAAAAAAAAAAGTTGGATGGAACTAGAAATAAAGTTATTGTACGAGAAAGCGGGCGGCGGGCCCATATAAAACTCTAAATACTTTTCAGATTTCAGTAAATATATTTTATATAAAAATAAAAATAAAATCTAATTAGTACCCAAAAAATATATCCAGATTTGTCAACACACTCGGAGGCCTTGAATGAATAAGAAAACATATATATATATATATATATATATATATATGTATATCATAATCTTTTCAATTCTGCAATTTATATTAATATTCAATAATATTCTCTATCTATGTCATATATTTATAGAGAGAGAATACTTTGATTATGTATGGATAATATGTAAATTAGAGAATTTTGATACAATACTATAGAAATTTGACTAGAATAAAGTACAAATTAAACTTCGAATTTAGGTACAGTTCAATTTAACATTTTCAACTTTGTTTCCAATTTTGAGATTTATTCAAGTTATATCTTGAATTTTTTTCTTTAAATAAAAATAATTTTGAATTTTGCACAGCAAAAAACTAACATTAATTTTTTTTTTGTTTATCTCAGTTTGGTTTCGGCTCATTTTTGGTTTGAAACTTTTTCATTTTGGACTCGGTTTGAGTTGGTTTATATTGGCTTTTGGTCAATTTTACTTGGTTTAGGCTCGATTTTGGCCAATTTTGTTTGGTTTTGTTTGGTTAGGATGAGAGCAAAATAAAAAAAAGATCTAATTTGTTCATGGGCAAGATTCAAAATTCATCTTGTCTAAAAAAGAGTTCAAATTTTAAGTAGAAGGAGTCACAAAGTTTGAATTTCATTTGTTAAAAAATAAAGTTCTTGGTTTAAGTTAAATGGATCCCAAAATTTAGTGTTTAATTCGTACCTTGTCCTAATTTATATAATAATTTATAGTGTTCATTTTTATGAGTGTATATTTATATATATTTTTATTCAATTTAAGCAAAATAATTAAAAATAATGTTATATTTATCTTATATTTTTACACTCTATATTTTAATATACTAACCCAACGTAATTAATATCTCATTTTTAACTATTAATAATTTTTTTTAAAATATTATATCAATTAATAAGAGATAGTACGAGATAAAACTAAAGTGTAACTGGCCCACTAACCAGCACCTATTGCCAAGCCCAGTGCCCCTGCGTCAAGGGTGAAGAAACAGTTCTATCCTTCATGCAAACGAGACTGAAAGGTGTACTAGCTAGGGCTGAGAATCAAATTCGAGTTTCCGACGTTTTGAACCATTCTTCACTAAGAGGACAACAAGACGAGAGTTGTTTAACGGGCGGGAGAGCCGGCTCGTTGGCTCGGCGGGCCAGGCTCGCTTGCCCGTAAAGGTGCGTGTTCGCTCAAACAACTTGCAGACCTGTTCCGGTCTCCGTCGACATAACCAGAGTAGATCTGGGCCGCATACAGAGTTGGAAGAAAAAGAGGTTGATTTCCTGTGGTCGGACGATGTAAGGCAGCTGATTTGTGATGGAAATGTGAAGGTAGAGAGAGCCATTGCAAAGAAGAGGAAGAAGAAGAAGAAGGTCAAAGCGCACAATACCCAGAAGAGAAAACAAAGTGGGGAAGAAGATTCAAGAAGGTCACTCTTTTTCCCACTAACACAAGAACATGGAAAAAAAAAAGTTGAAAAATAAAAATGGAAAAGTAAAACCCAAAAATGTGTGGTTTACAAGAGAGTCAGAGACAAAGGGGGCAGCAGAGAGAGAGAAGAAAGACAACCATTTGAATGATGACTCCATTGCCTTTCCATACTAGTCTGACAGAACGACTGTTTGAGAAATGGTAGTCAAGTGCTTTTCTATTGGGCCACGTGGATAAAAATCGCACATGGACGGATAAAGATATAATTATCATTTTAGGTATAATTTATTCATTAGTTAATTAAGTAATTTAAATTATATGTTAATTATTTTACTAATTAATGAAATAATTAGTTCAAGTGCACGTATTTATGATGAACGATGAAGATGAAGATGAAGAAGATTTACACCGAATTTTGTAGAGGTGCTCATTTATATAAGAATTTCATTCTCATATTGTTGATCTATCGTCTTAATTTCGGTATAATCTTTGATATAAATGAGCACCTCTACAAAATTCGGTGTAAATCTTCTTCATCTTCATCTTCATCGTTCATCATAAATACGTGCACTTGAACTAATTATTCCATTAATTAGTAAAATAATTAATTTGTAATTTTTTTAAATTAGAATTTTTTTTATAATTTGAAGTAATTTTTTTTTAATTTGTAATTTTTTTAAATTAGAATTTTTTTATACGTTAAAATATTTTTAATGATATTTATTTGATATTTTTATTAGATAATTTTAAATAATTTTTTTATTAATACATTTAATTATATATTACTTAACATAATTAATTTTTAAATAAAATAAATAAATATTGTTGGATTATAATTATTAATACTTATTATAATTTTAAATAAATTATTTTAAAAAATTTATTTTATATTAATATAAGTTGAAAATATTTATATACGCTCAACTCGTTTAATTCGTGATTCGCGAGCCAATTTGGGTTGAAATTTTTTCAAGCTTACTCGTTTAACTCGTTCAGCTCGACAAGACAAACTAGACAAACTACTTCGGGACCGAGTCAGCTCGTTTGTCATATCTCTCATGACTGAGTCGGCTGGTTTGTCATCTCTCAAGAGCATTGGGAAAACAACGACCTTCCAGTTTACAGACAATGACGTGAAATGCAATTTAATACAGCAGAATCTTTATTTACAAATAATAATTTAAATAAACAATTAATTAAAATAATAATTTAACATTAGAAATAAAAATTATAATTGATAAAATATAAATATAATTAATCGAGAAATGTTGTGCTTTTTTTCCTCTTTTATTCCACAAATGATTTTCTCGAGCAAACCATCTTTAAAAAGTCGTAAAAAAAAACTCTAAACAAGTAGTTCAAAACATAGATTTCAGTTCATCCGACACCACAACTACAAAACAACCATTTGCTTCAAGAACCAAAGAGTTGGAAAGTAAAACATTAAAACAAAAGGATTGGATTCATCCTGCAAAATAACATACACGTACAGCAAATTTATGAACTTTTATTTTCAAGCAGTTCTTCGCAAGGAAAACAAAGATTAAACTAATTATTCGCGTTTAATGCGAAGTGATTTTACGATTAAACGACTTGTGGATCCAGCACTTCCAGCTCCCACTTCCTTTTTCAGTAATCGCGCCGGCTTTTCCATCGTCTGCTAGTTTATCTTGCTGCGGTTTCTTGCAGAGCATAAAATTTCTAGCTCCTGGTGATCCGATTGTATCCCATGGACTCAGGGCTGAAATGAAATTAGAAAGCAGATGCAAATTCAGTCACATTATGAAGAACAAAACAGAACATCTCTAATATATGAAAAGAGTTTCAACAAAAACTCAATCTCCGGTTTCATATTTTCGAGAAATAAGTAAATTTCTTGAAAAAAAAGACAACTGTTGATTCAAAAGCCAACGATGGGTTTAAAATTTCATTACCATCTGGACCAGTATTGGGGCAGTAAAGGAGAAAGTCATCTAGTTTAGACCCCAGAATGGGCAGGCGGCCCTCGCGCGCATAAAATTTGAGCGCAGTGTCGATCACGGCAGCAACAGGCTCTTCCTCTTTGACAACAAATCGAATCGGACCAGCACTTCCTAGAACGTTGATGCTGATCAAAAGCCTGTTGCCCTTAACATTCTGGTTCTTCTTCTGCTTGGCAAGCAACATTGTAAAACCAAAAAATAATCCAAATCTCTCTTTTTTTTTCCTTCTTTTCTTTTTTCAGAAAGACAAAATAAATCAACAACCAACACCGATCCAAAAAATCACCACAAAAATGCGAGAGGTCAAAGATGAAACGGAGAAAAGAATAACTTTATTCCAAAATTCGCTTCAAAAACGGAGAATTAATCCGGGTAAATCAGGGGTCGACGCCAATGCAGCGGTAGTACCAGCCTTCCTTGCAAGAACCAAAAGCGAAGGACGATGCAGTTGAAGCAGGAAGAAGAGCGCTGGCCCTCGAATCGAAAAGGGGGCAGCGCATGAAACTACTAAAACTCAAAATCTCTTCCACCATTCAAAACGCTCTCAAATCCTCTCCGCTCTATTTTCTCGAACAAAGAAGAAAAACGAAGAAATCGACAACACGCCGTCACGAACCCAAGAACGAAATACGAAATCAACACGATCTGGAAGCTGGAAAATGAAAAAGAGAGAAAATCTGAGGATGGGAAGAAGGGAAAATGGGGGGTATTTAAATTGGGAAATCGAAGAATAACAGATCGTTAGGGTTTCCACGCTTTGTCTGGCGCCTTTGAGGCTCTGACGTTTGTTCTAGAAAGAGTTGGTTCCAACCAGACACCTCCGTCGGCTTTTTTAAACTTCCTGGAAAGCTCCGAGTCCAAGGTTTCCAAATAAATAAAACAAATTAATTAAATAAAATTAAGGATTAGGTTAAATTAAATATTCATATTATTGTAAAGCTTTCCAATTTGCAAAAATAAATTTGAAAATTGGACTCAATTTGAGTCAAATTCTTTTAAGAAAATAGTAGGACAACAATATCTACACCTAACTAAAACTTAGTCACACGTGAACTATATGTCCGTCTTTCTCGTTTTTCTCATCAGCCATGATCGAACGAAAGAAATAACTGAGAAAAATACAATTTAAAATCTCACATTTGAAATCACTTGAACTCATAATTTTTTTTTTATACAAATAAAATCAGAACCTTTCATCTATCATTAATTCAGAACTTTTCGTCAATTTATTCGTTAATTTTAGTACGTATATTACACGTAGTAAATAAATGATTGTTTAAGAACTAATTTTGATTAGACTCGTTAGTTTAATATGCTCTAATTGTAAACAGGGTAACATTTACTGATTTTCAATAATAAAAAAGTTAATAAATAATAAATTAAGTATTTTTCTATTTACATTTTAAAAATAATTAATTCTGTATTTAAATTAAGCAAATAACAAAAAATAATTATTTTTGTATTTAAACAAAAAAAAAAAAAAACAAAACAAAGGAGCCAAAGGCCATATTGTTCTGTCCTTTGATAAAATGAAAGGTTGAGAAATAGTGAATAACTAGTTAGGTTCCAATTAATTTTCCACCAACAGGTAACTTCCAACCCTCAGCTTTCACATGTTAATTGTGTAATTCATACTATTTTTCTTCGTTTTGACTAAAAAAATTTGACTACTTTTCACAAAAATATGTGTAGTTTTTTAGATTAGTAAAATCTAAGAGCAAAATGTAAAATTAACGGTAAATCTAGCATTACCCTTCAATACTAGGTTTATCTTCTAAATTCACGCTCTAATTTTATCTCATGACGTAGTGACCATTAATGATTGGACTAATATCTTATTTTAACTATTTAATTTAAATTACACAAATTAAGAATTGACATGTAAGCGTTACGACAGTAAGCAAAATTAGAATGTTGAATTAACAAATAAATCTAACATTACCGTTTTTCAAAAGTTTTTGTAATTAGTTGTGATGATCTTAGAATAATTATAGAAGAAGAACCAAAGAATATACTCATTGTCGGTAAAGTTCACCGCCTCATCAAAGAGGTGAGCCCCATCGTATGATTGCTTGAGAGATCATAGAAGAAAAGGGGGTGAGAAGGCTTATAGAGGAGGAATAAAAAATTACTGATTTATATTCTTATTTTACGTTTTATATTATCTCTTGATATGACGTTTACATGTATGCATTAATTGGTGTAATAATTAAGATACATTATAATAGTTAAAATAAGACATTAACTACATAAATTAATGAAAGACGCTTTAAGAGGTATGATTAGATAATAGAGTTCGAAGGTAAGTCTAACATTACTCTAGAATAATTACTCGAGTAGCTATTAAGGGCAAAATGACGTTTGTGCTGGTTGAGTGTTGTCGATTTTTCACATAATTGTACATATTGTTTTTCAAATAATTATGATTTAAAATTAGAGATAGTTGCGTAGAAAATTGAATTATTAATTTCTAGACAATTACCAAATTGCATTACCTTAATCTTATTCAACTAAACCAAAATATACTTTTGGTAAATTAAAAAGGACAACTTTAATTATTAAATAAATTAACAAATAAAAATAAAAAACTTTTTTTTTTATGAAAATTCTAGAATTTCAACTTCCTCCAATAATTAACTAAAGTCTCATTTAGATCAATCAAGTAATTTAATGTATTGATAAAACTCTTTCAAAATTTTACATAATTTTTTTTATTTAAATTATATTATATGTATTCTTATAAGAATCTAATACAAATAACTTTCATGATTGCATACGACACATAAATATGTTACAATTTATGTTCATAGTTTTTGTTTTCATATGATATGATTCTACGATCATGACATGTTCATACTTTTACATCACGACGAAGAAGAAAAAAATGAAAAAAAGATTATAAATTAAAGGAGAATCTTTGTAGACTCAACCAAGCTCCGAGGCAATCTACATGTAATCTTTTCTGCTCAATTGATTTACTACAGTATTATTTTATGCATGACATGTTTATATTTAATCAAGATACCGTTTAATTCAAAATCTGAATTAATTACGTTGAACCTTATATGTAACGACCCCTCATCCCAGCAGGATATTGTCCGCTCCGGGGATTGGGCCGCAGCCCAATATCCTCCCCTCACGGCTTTGTTTGGCGAGAACTTCCCAGGAGGTCATCCAACCTGAAATTACTCTCGCCGAAGCACGCTTAACTTCGGAGTTCTTATGGGATCCGTTGCCAATCGTGCTCCAAAACACGTCTTGCTATGTTGGGAGGAATCTCTTACATATGTTTCATTTCCATGTACTTCCCCAAGCGATGTGGGTTCGTAACGGCCCCTGCTTCAACGGAGAAACCACTCCGGCCCAGGTCAGCCCCAGGATCCGCGGAGCTTTACCCACCTCCGGCCCAGGTCAGCCCCAGGATCCGCGGAGAATGAGTGGTTCCTTATCAGTCCGTTGAAAGACGGGTCGTCACAATCACCCCCCTCGGGGGCCCAACGTCCTCGTTGGCCACATTTGTAACGACCCCTCTTCCCAGCAAGATATTGTTCGCTCCGGGGAATGGGCCGCAGCCCAATATCCTCCCCTCACGGCTTTGTTTGGCGAGAGCACTTCCCGGAAGGTCACCCAACCTGAAATTACTCTCGCCGAAGCACGCTTAACTTCGGAGTTCTTATGGGATCCGTCGCCAATCGTGCTCCAAAACGCGTCTCGCTATGTTGGGAGGGATCTCTTACATATGTTTCATTTCCATGTACTTCCCCAAGCGATGTGGGTTCGTAACGGCCCCTGCTTCAACGGAGAAACCACTCCGGCCCAGGTCAGCCCCAGGATCCGCGGAGCTTTACCCACCTCCGGCCCAGGTCAGTCCCAGGATCTGCGGAGAATGGGTGGTTCCTTATCAGTCCGTTGAAAGACGAGTCGTCACATTATATACGAGATATCATTTGAAGTGATTAAGAATAATTTGATGTTATTGAAAAAGATACATTAAGATGAAAACACAACTAATATGTTAAGCAGTGTATCGAGCAATTCAGCCTATCGTTGAAATAGAACTCTCCACATATTAATATGTCACACTTAATTATTAGAATTTACTTTATAATATCTTACATACATATAATTATTGTTAAATATACGATCTCATCGTAGAATTATGAAATTATATTCAATATTCGTGCCGTAACCAAGAGAGCGATTATTGATTGGGATCACACATGACATGGTAGTGCCCATTCGGACTTCAATGAGTTCCTAGCCATGTGGAATTTTGCCTTTAGCTAAAGATGAAAACTAAAAGGAAAATCAGACGTGTCCTACTTGTGTGTGTTAGACAGCAACATGTGCATGTAAAAAGGAAAAAAGTGCTTCATGTGTATCTTCAGCTGTGAAAGGGAATCAATTAGTGATCTTCTTAAAGCGTGACGTTGAGAATATACATTAGCTCGAATCATGAAAAATCACGGGGATCAAATTCAAGTAGATTTTATCGTAAAAAATAAGATTATAATTTTTTTTTTCTACACCAACAAGTATCACGAGTCTTTTATGTACTAAGCACTTATCTTCTTAAATATTAAATAATATTTTTGTGTCTTCAAATACCTTAATTTATAAAATCAAAAGGAATATCCATGGAATCTCCAAACCAAACACACCAATCCAAATTTTCCATACAATTCAAAGTTTAGAGATGCGAGTAATTGATTTGAATATTTTTTCCTTCTAATTGGCTTCCACTTTTTGACTTTTTTCTTCTTTTTATTTTTGTCATATTTATAATGTGTTTTCAGACTACACCTCTATTGCTAAAGTTCAAAAAAAAAAAATTAAAGAAGAACAATTCCCTAAGAATCAGGTTGATTTGAATATTACGTACATAGATGGTACGTGAGGCAAATAAGTAACATACTAAATCATTGAATTACAAACCAGACTAAAACATCGAACTACAGTAAGAGTTACAAGGTTTTTAGAGGAAGTAAAAACTCAAATGTTCACCTACATAAAATTAGATCATCTAGAGATGATTAAGTACACCAATTATTTCGATTATGTTAGACGTCAAGATAGTCGGAGATCGACATTAGAATATCTACCTTATATTTAGAGAATTTGTTTTCACAAAAAGTGCTAAGCAAGCACTTATACCTAGTTCAACTTGCGACTCCTCCTTTTAGATTATAGTCGGGAAAATTTGTATAAGCCGGTACAGAATTGAATTTGGTGTTTTTCTTAGATTTATGTTATTTGTTTTCGAGTTTTATTAGCAAGACAACTATTTTAGTTATTTCATTGGACCTAGAATCCTATATAATGATGTTATTTTATTTAGCACAAACTTTATGTTTTAGAATTTTATTATTATATTTTTTTGTGACGTAAATGTTGGACCTGGTTGTTAGCTAATTTTTTTGGGTTACGACTACTTTAACTCATTTTGTCAAGGATCTCATGGGTTGAATTGTTCCTGCTTTCATCACTGGTCCCTTTCAGGTTGTGACATTTTACTTGATTTAATAATCTTTTAGGAGATATATTACCTTACAATATGAATTATTTATGGGCAAGTTGCAAACAAATACGATAACGCCAAATAAATCAAGTATTATAATACAAAACAAATTCTAATTAATTAGTTAGACAATGGTAAAGATCAGCTGTTAATTTTATCCTTTTTCTTATTAGTCATTAAAAGAGCTAAAGCCACATTCATCTCGATATTTTTAATGGACATGGTCGTTTTGAACGTCCTCAAGTCGGAGAATGAGTTTGCCCCTTCAAACTCTAGTTTTTCATTAATTTTGATTATTAAATCGTAAAATCGTCTTTATATTTACTTTGAAGGGTTATACATTACCTTTATGGAATGTCAATTAAAAAATCGAGTGACAATAATCAAATTTAATATTAAATCGAATTTATCAAATTCTACACATAATTGTCTTGATTGTCTATGCATGTTAATCACTAAATTTTCATGTTACGAGGTCAAATTCATTGAATAAAAAATATTTAAACTTTTTTATTTAATTTATAATTATAGATACTATTTAAATAAATTTAATTAATTCCATAATAAGAGTCCACATTGAATCTTGGTTGGAACTAAAAGATGCCGGCTCGCTTTAGGTTTGATTTCAAACAAAACTCGTTTAATTGGTTCGGTTCTATTAGAATATAACCGGATTGCATGGGCCTGGAAGTAGCTATTGAGTTAGGTTAAATACATGAATGATATTGAAACTTTCGGTGGGAAATTAATTGGCAGCTAATCAATAATTAATTTCTGATTATACTTCCCAAGTGCTTTTTCACTTTCAATGAGAGAGTGATGCTGCTTTCATTTGAACAAGGATGACTTAACCTAGACTTTAGTCTTTCTAAGATAAACTTGAGTAATTAGGCTCGTTAATCACACAATAACCCAAATATGGAGATCAATATGCTTAGGATGGATGTCATTAAAGTAGTCTCTAATCCTAATTTATCTACTATATTGTTGATGTCACGTTCTTACAATTCTCACCATCAATAATAAAGTGAACATTACCTTTGTCTCCCACTAATCATCTAATGATTCCTTCACTCATGGTCCTTTTAATCACGATCAGTTAAGGACCCTCAAATTGACCTCCTTTTTCTATTGACATTGGTTGTCTCTTTGATGATGTGTTAAGTGGACCAATCACAAGAGTAAGTCGGTGTGAGTCTCTAACATGTATTTTAAGTTATAATTTGCTTGTAATGAAGGGCTAGCGTTAGAAGGAAATCGAGACGGAGATATCATAGAAGAATTATCAAAGGTTGAAACTTTTCTAAAATCCGAAGCAAATAGATACATTTTACGTGTCAAATTTGATGTCACAAAATCACCTACAACCCTGAAAGTCCTTTCTCAATGCTCATCTTCCACCTGCTGAGCTTTGACAATTTGGTCAACGAATTATACTGACGTGTATGGGATTAAACGATTATCGACTTCAATTTGTTTCTAATCTCCACTTGTCGAGTAGATCTCATTAACCCAATCTTTTAATCTTCATCTTCCGCCATCAAAACCCTGAAAATCCTTTCTCCTTTTTCGCCTTCTCTCTGTGAATTGTGCCGTGTAAGCGAGAGAAGAAAAGAGAAAGGGGATAAGGGCGACAGAGAAAGGTGCTTTTGGATTGTGGAGAGCGTCTTGTTCTGCTGAGTGTTGTGGTTCTATTTCTTTGATTTGAGATTCTCTCGAACCACGTTAAATCTTCTGTGTTGTTCTTTCTTCTTTCTGCTGTTCAAGTTATTTGCTGGTTATTATTCTGTAATTGGGTTCGATAAATCACTTCACTTTCACCTGCTGAGCTTTGACAGAAAGAGTCTGATAGATCCGCCATGGAAGCACTTTTCGGACTTCTTTGCATTCGGGTGCTGCGAGGCGTTAACCTCGCTGTGCGTGATATTCGCAGCAGCGACCCTTACGTCACCGTCACCATGGGCAACCTCGTACGTCTTTTCCATCTAAATTCATCAGTAAATCACTGATTAATCAATCTGCACAGCCACTGTTTCTTTTTCCCATTTTCATACATCAACAGATCACTGTTTGTATGTCTGAGAAAGAAGTAAAACATGAGGAAAAATGAAAATTTTTCACGGTTTCTGCAACTGCGTATCACCTAGTCTTCTGGCAAAGCATTTGTTACTACGAGACGCTTTGTTTTAGTCTAATTGACAATGTTCTTCATCAAAGAATTCTTCAGTTTGGCTAACTCAAACAATGATGCAGACCTTGAAGACTAGTGTTGTGAAGAACAATTGCAATCCTGAGTGGAATGATGAACTGACCCTTTCCGTTACGGATCTTTATGCTCCGATTACTCTCGTAAGCAGATCATTCTTTAACTTATTTATCATCAAATGAGGAAGCTCTCTTATAGTTATTTTTGCAGACAGTGTATGACAAAGACAAGTTTACAGCAGATGACAAAATAGGTGAAGCAGAGATTGACGTAAAGCCATACATGGATTGCCTGAAAATGGATTTGAAAAACATTCCAGATGGTTGCGTGGTGAAGAGGGTTCATCCCAGCAAACGCAATTGTTTGGCAGAGGAGAGCATCTGCGTTTGGAGTAATGGCAAAATATTGCAGGAGATGTGCCTGAGATTGAACAACGTTGAGTGCGGCGAAGTGATCGTTCAGGTCGAGTGGGTCGATGTACCTGGTGCAAAGGGGCTTCAAATTGAGTAGAGGATGCTTGACAGTAAATAAGAGGGGAGAGATAGAAGGGTTGAATATTATGTATATTAATAGTTAAGATCTTACGATCGAGATAACTAGTTTAATATAAGTTAATGGCATTGTCCATAGATTGTTCACTGATGAATGAAGTTATTCTTCTCGTTTTGAGAATCCATACGTCATAATCCATCCCTGATCAGGGTTTTCTGGAAAGGTTGTTACATCTGCTGCGAGGCATTTAATTATACTAACAGTCAGATGATACGTTTCTGTCGCCAATTATTTTTGGTTTATGACTTAGGTATGATAAGAATTGTTTTTTACTTAGATTAGATCTAGATTCATTTTAAGAGGTTTGGTTTTGGTGACACCCGAATTCTATCTTGGTCAGACCGGTTAGGTATACGTTGGAAATTTCATTAATGTTTTGTTTTCTCTATAAATTCATGTAAGTTATAATCGCAAAACTCGCAGTTGTATTTTGATATTCATAGTGATATATCATCTGCGCATGTTTTGTTTTCCAAAATAATTTTTCAAAATCTGGTGTCTCACATTGTATTTTTTTTTTATTATCGTTCGATTTCTAACAAAAGCCCATATAATTATTGACTTATTATTATACCAACAACATTAATGAAATTGACACTCTAATACTAAACATCGTGTCACACATATTTTTTTTGGTTTTTTTTTGTTACATCGATTGATCGTAATCTTCACGTAACTGCTTCACATGATGATTTCTCTACTGTCGCGGGACAATCAAACCCGAAAACCTCGAACAAGTCTATCACGTTGAACCAAGAAGATGAGCATCAATGTCTTTGGTAAGCTTGAAAGCCAAGTTCAGATAAGCAACTGGAAGTTCAACACCTTCATTCACTTTCTCATAATAGTAAGTCCATTTGACAAGGCAGCATCCGTCGAGTTCCTTTGGGATCACTTCCACTTTTGGCCTCAACATCTTGTATTTGTTCATAACTTCTCCTTCCATCGCCTTAAAAGTGACTGACTTCTTCTCTTCATCTGCTTCTTCCACTGTCCCCTTTAAAGTCATCTGGCAGCCATCTGTCATTACATATACGATCAGAAAGTGGCTCTAAATACACGTACTATTGTTTGTTTTATATTTAGGTGTGATCCGAGTTTTATCCGAGTCAGATCAGTTAGACTCACGTAGAAAATTTCATTAAAGTTTTGTTTTCTTTATGAATTATGTCAATTAGAATTGCAAAGTTTGCGGTTATATTTCAATCTTCATAGTAGATTTAAGAATTTTTCACGAAATTTGGTGTCTCATATCGTATTTTCTTTTTCTGATTATCGTTTGTAACCGTTGTCTACCTATCCACTAATTTGAATAAAAGATTTGTTGTATTTTTTCCAACTCTAGAGACAGAAAAACAAATATTTTTATTTAAAGAAAGTAATAAAGAGAATAAAAATCTATTAAAAGGATTTTAATTATTTAGAGATATGCAATTTAGAAAAAATGATACAATTATTTAGTTTTATATCTACATAACTTCATTTAATGAAGAAATTTGCAAGTTATAAACTTATCTATGACTCGTAAACTAATAAGAACAACGACGTCCGAAAACCAGTGTTGAGAAATCATACCAAGGTTATATGTCCACTGCCTGATCGAACCAATAGTCTCCCAATCACCTTCACGAACTTCACCAGTGTATATGGTCGGAGCAAATGTCCGGGAGTAAGTGCATCTGCCTCCTAAACACATTATAAAATTTAGAAAAATTATCGATTTGAACCCTGTACTATACACGTTTTTTCAATTCGGCTCTTGTACTAAAAAAATTGGCAAACCGAACCCTATACTTTGATTCTGTTATCATTTTTGACCTTCTATCAACAATTTCATAAAACCCTCACTGAAAAAACTACCAAACGATCTTAGATTCAGTTGAAATTTTTACCACATATTCATTACTTAATGAGAAGATAATCTGGGAATTTTCGTGATTTTTTAACACATCTACGATTTATTATAATTTTACTTTAGTATTGTTTAAACATATTATAATAAATCATACAAGTTTTAAAAAATTACGCAAAGTTTTCTATTATCTATTCATAATATGATGAACATCTAGAAAAAGTTTCAAATAAATCCAATATCGTTTGATATTTGTTTAAATTAATCTTAGTTTCTTCTTTATTTTATAAATTAATTTTTAAAAAAATACCAAACAATATTTGATTTATTTGAAAACTTTTCCACATATTCAACCTATCATGGGTAGATAATAGAAAAAGTTTCGTGATTTTCTAAAATTTGTATGATTTATTATAATATTTTTATAAAATACTAAAATAAAATTTCAATAAATCATACATGTGTTAAAAAATCACACAAATTTCCAGATTATCTTCTCATTAAGTAGTGAACATGTGGTAAAACTTTCAACTGAATCTAAGATCGTTTGCTAGTTTTTTCAATGAGGGTTTAATAAAATTATTGGTAGAAGGTCAAAACTGATAACAGAATCAAAGTACAGGGTTCGGTTTGCCGGTTTTTCTAGTACATGGGTCGAATTGAAAAAACGTGTATAGTACAGGGTTCAAATAGATAATTACCCTAAAATTTATCCGCCGGAGCCTTAATCTCGAGTTCTCCGGATATATCACCATCTAGACCCATTTCTTCTTTCCACAAAAGAAGAATGATTTTCCAAAAGATGAAAATGCTTTAAATAGACAATTAGAAAGTCATTACACTCCACATGAAAGGGCCCATCAATAATACTATATTGTTTGTTTACTTCCTTAAAACAGCACTGTCATCGTCACACTTTATTAACTTAAACTTGAAATTTTTAACCAAATCTTATCATCTTAACACTTTCAGATTTTTAGAGGGGTTGCTGTTGACTTAGAGAGTGTTTAAGTCATAATTTGTTTTTGATGATGTCTGTGTGTATTAAATATTCAATTTGATTATGTGTACTTAATGAGAATTATTAATATGAGTTTATTTGGAAATACCCTTGAAAAGGTTATTGTAGTTGACTAATGAATCGTTTGAGTATACAGAGCTAAATAGTAAAACAGGCTGGATATACCGATGCTACACGACAAAGAACAGAAGGCTTCTTCCGATTGAGTTTTCAAGCCACATCTGCCGATGATGTATCAGCGCCTATATGTTTCATCTGCGATAACGTGTCAAGCTGTTCTATGCCGATCGCTACACGACAGAGAAGAGAAGTTCCTTGTACGATGGCGTTTGAAGTACTTGTTCCGATGACGTGTCAATATGCTTCTACCGATGACTACTATATAATAAAATAGAAGCTTCTGCGATTGACTAAACGACAAAAGGAGATGCTGACTAAAGCATGCATCCTGCCGAGAATTTTCACGTTGCTCCTGCCGATTGACTAACGAAAAAAGGAGAGCTGACTAACGCAGCATCTGCCTGATGAATTTTCACGTTGCTCCTGCCGATTTGACTAAACGACAAAAGGGAATGCTGACTAAAGCATGCATCTGCCGATGAATTTTCACGTTGCACCTGCCGATGAAGTTTCAAGACACATATGCCGGTGACGTCTGAAGACTTACTCATTCCGATGACGTGTCAAGGTGTTTTGAAAGCTACATCTTCGGTAATCTTCCGCCAGAATTCAAAGTTAGCCGCGAAGCTACAGTGACGTCGTTTTCGCATAACTCCAGACTTTTAATGGCGACGACGAACAGCGACTCTAAATGCAACGGATATCTGCTACAGTACGGATGCTTCCCCAACGGTAACTTTATCCATTTGAAGAAAGAAGCATTCAATTCTGTGAAGAAAAATATACAGAGTATTTAAGCCGAGCTCAGAGCACGAAGAAAGAACTTTGCCAATTGGAATTCTGAGCCCTAGCTGCGAAAGAAAACTCTCTCTGTATTTTTCTCTACATCTCTCCAAAATTCCTAACTTGAGATTCCTCTTGTGAGATTGTAGTGTGAGCTTAATATTTTACAAACTCAACATTCTTGTTAAGGCAGTGGATTGACGCCCGTGAAGTTTAATCCGAGTTGTAAAGGCAGTTGATCGGAGCCCGAAATTCCGATCTGGTTTTTCTCGAAGAGAAGGTTAAGGATCTTCAAGGGGTGAACCTTGAAGCGGGGACGTAGGCTGGGTTGAGCCGAACCAGTTAAACTCTTGTGTTAATTTCTCTCTCACTCTATACTTTATTTATTGCTTGCTGTTAGTATTAAATCAAAACACGAGAGAAATTATTATAGATTATAAAATTAAGTTTTAAAAAGTCTAATTCACCCCCCCTCTTAGACAAATCCGATCCTACAGTTGCGTCTTCTGTTAGGATGTTAAAAGAAATCATTTGATATAATAAACAAGGACTTGAAGTCCTCTGGTCCTCTCAGTATAATGTTGTCCATTTTGCGTCAAAAGCTGGATAGATTTGTTGCTGAAGGTTAGCCTAAAACAGGTTGGTATTAGGTAGGGAAGAGAACTCTGCTTATATAAACCACTCAATTTTTATTCTCATAAGCGATGCTGGATTATGCACCTCTAATGGTATGGGCTGGAGTCTCATAGTCAACAGAATCTTTAGCCGTTCTTGCCTTCAAAGGAAGACTGCACAGAGGATGTAGGACATCATAGAATTCAGCCGTTTACAAAATGAACTTAATAAAATAACATGAATTTTTTCAAAAGAAATAATATGCTATCATTTGTTCATACAATTGTTTGATGCTGCAGTGATTGACTATCTTATTTCATCTAAAATACGGAAGAAAATAACGAGTAATTTAAAGTCCACGAAGAAAACACGAGTATTATACTATAATACAATTTGTAGGACATAAAATATTAACCCTAAAAAATCATAAGAATATTATGAGATCTTCGAGGCTTTGCAGAGAAAACTATGAAATGAAAAGTCAATCCATCTGAGATGGCATTAAAGTCAAGGAAACGATTAGGTCGAGAATAACGTTGCCCTGCCTAGTATTTTAATCATAATCCAGCTGCATAGACGATCCAAAAAGAGAAATTATTGAAGGAGTGGTCGTAAATATATAAGTATAAATTACATTAAAAAGCAGTAAATAATATTTTAGATTATGTAATAATCAGTTAAGGTATTTTATATATTATGAATGATTGAATTAGATTGTTAGGAAATAAATATTTGGTTTTATGATATTATCTTGGAATTTATTTTTAGTGGAGGCCATTATTCTTTTTATTTTTTTCAAATATACAAAAGCATAATTTTAGAGATGAACTTGCTCTCATGAGTAAAAGCCAAGGTATGCGATAAATGTCAATTTATAATTCGAAAATAATTTATTATTACTGTTACTCTCAATTAGAGAAAAGTAAGTCCATTTCGGGGGGGGGGGTGGGGGGGGGGTTGGGGTTATAAGTGAGAGCAAATAGTCATGAATTTAGGATTTTTAGAAAATTTAATTCCCGTTATTAGAGTTGTTATTTATACAGTCCCATTTTTTTTTCAAGCGACGTCTTCTATCTTCCCAATTGGGCAGGTTTCATAACAAGAAATTGTGATTTTGGTGAAAAGACTTAGAGGAGATTATTTAACATCTAGAGCTCTATATTGTTGCAAAAATTTCTTTTGGCAAATCGCTTTCTGGTTAAAATCACAACTTTTTCCTCTCTAGAAATTGCATAATAAAGAAATTAGAAAGTTGTCACATGAAAAAGAAAAAACATAACTAACACATTTTAATTACTAATACCTCTAATTTAGTGGATTTTTTTGTCTAAAAATCAAGTTTAAGGAACTACTTACTATTACTATCGTTACTAGTTTAAGAAGATAATATAAACTTTACTCAATTTTTACATAAAAATAGAATTAAATTGCCAGCCAACATAAGAATTAAATAATTAGAGGTGGTTAGAGTGGAGTTGGAGCCTTAATTATGTTTCTATCATTTTCAAATTTAGAAAAAACTTAATAAAGTAAACAATATTAAGAAATTGTCTAACATAAAGCACTCTAAATATTGAATTAAAGAATCGATAGATTCAAAGTGATACCAAAAGAGTTGCTCAGGCTAGTAGAAGACTTTGAGAAATTTGAATTTCTTGATTAATATTAGTTATTTTTATTAATTAATAAAAAATTATTCAAACATAATTAGTGTTAGAAGTATCTTTAAATTTTCTGAAAGATTTCAAAGCGTGGATGATGCAGATACTTGCATGATAAATCAAACATTTTTGTTGAATATGGAGTGTTATATTAACGACGGTGGAAAAAATACGTGATAACGACACGATTCCAAGTCATATTGTTTATTCAACTATGGAAATTAAACACATTGTACTTGTTGAATGTGGAGTCACCATTTTGATAAACCTACATTGATTAAAAAAATGAAAAACTTGTTATTGTACGCTCTCAGTATTTTCTATACAATATTTTTCAAATAATATTAGATTTACTTGAAAATTTACTATATGTTCAACACATCACGAAAAGATAACATAGAATTTATCATGATGTGATAAACATGTGGTAAAATTTTGAAGTAAATCCAGTATCGTTTGGTATTTGTTTAAAATACCTCTCGTTTCTATTCACGTATAATGAAAAAAATATCAAACAACAATGAATTTAATTGAACATTTTACCACATTATAGAAAAAATAATCTAGAAATTTGTTATGATTTATAATATTTGTATGATTTATTATAATTTTTTTATATCTATTTTATAAAATAATTTACTAAAATTACAATAAATCGTACAAATGTATAAATTCACGAAAAATTTCAGATTATCTTCCCATGATGCGATGAATATGTGGTAAATTTTTAAGTAAATTTAATATCATTGATATTTTTTTAAAAATTAATTTATAAAATGGAAGTTTCTTCCGTACGTGAACAGTGAACGGACGGCCGTTCGTTTTAGATCGGTCTTTCCGTTCTCATGTGTGAAATAGTGAATGAGGGTGATTGATCGTCCGTCACTTTTTTATTTTGTTACATTTCAGATAATTTAAGATTTAATTTGTTAGGATGTTGAGTTTAAAGTTTGTTTTAAAATAAAATTATAATTTGGAGTTTAAAATAAACAAAATCCAAAATAAACATCCTCAATTTTTTCAAGATACCTAAACTCATCACTAATTAAAAAACAACAATATATTAAATAAAATTACATATATCTGCTAATATATACACACACACTATAAGAAGAATCTAGTACATTTATGAGGATAATTATTTGTTTCTATATTTTCAACTACCATACTTGTTATTATCATTGTACTCCAACGTGTAAAACACGTAACATTTAACTAGTTATCACAAAAGTTCAAAATATAATCAATATAAAATATGATCGATCGACAATTCAAAACATAAAATAAAATGTCACGTCACAATAATTGCATAATTGTTAACAATAAACTTATTTCAATTGGATATCTGTCAAGAAAGAGAGGCAAGAAAAATCACCTACTTAACCAGGTAATAATGATGGGAGAAAGAAAAATAAAGGCAGGAAACCATGGGGTGGGTGGAAGCAATAAACAAGAGATAATGAAAATTGAGAGAGAGAGAGAGAGAGAGGAGAGAGAGAGAGAGAGATGAACATTAACCCTCTTGAACTCACATTTATGCATCTTCTACAAGCAAACATTCATTGTCATGTTCTTCAAAATAATAATTTTTTCCTACATCAGCACTTTTTTACAATAAGCGAGGAGTATTTTTATAAAGTATAATAAAAAAATAAATGTAAGTATTATTAAAAAAACATAACTAGAAAGTGTTTATTTAATTGGTCATTATCATGAATTAAGTAAAAAATCACCATGAATTATTAACTCCATATTTCTTGAGATCAACCCACTATGATTTAAGGGAATAATATTTATGCTATATACCTTGCCTCAAATATTAGGGGGTGCTTCACTCAAAATCAAAGCACGTGAAAATCGACTATCATTTTGTGTGTGGTCGAGTCTCCAAACAACATGCTAGGTTGCCAAGTTTACTCCTTCGGAGTTTCAGCCAATTGATGCCCTTACTAAGCCTGTGACACTTGCTCAATTTAATCTAATTGGAGACAAGATCCTCGGACCACTGCATTGATCTTGAAGGGGGATGTTGAAGCATTTCTCTTCGTTAATCCCTTAGTCTCATGTGTTTTTGGTCGTGTATATTGTCAAAATTGAAAATCGTTAAAATAAATTATTAATTACATCAATAACGAATGTTCATGTCACGTCAGAAATAAGAATTAAAGAGGTAATAAATATAGGTAATGTAGTAATATCCATATTTTATAAGAGCAAAAGGTAGAAGGTAGATCAAAATTGATCAATGATATAGTTTTGTGACCTACGTTACTATTTAACATAAAATATTAAAAAATAAAGAACACATTTGTATGTCGTTTAAGTGTACCAATTATACACAATCACTCAATCTTATTTACAATCCAAGGTTAAAAGAACTTCATTTTCATATAATTAGCACTTTATTAATTGAAATTTAACCGTTTAATATATCCATACGAAACCTGAACAAAAAACCCTAATTAATCTTATTTTTTTAAGGAAAATCATGAAATTATTTCAAATGTCTAATATTCAAAGTCTCATTCTTAGTAAACTCTATGTATTTATTTATAGAAGTATAATAAAACTACAAGTTAATTTGTAATTTTCGGCAAAATTAATTCTAGAAACAATTATTAAGCCGAAATAATGATAACTTTACTTTCTAATTATACGTTCTAAAATTTTACATTTTAACGTGACGTTTATCAATTGAAATAATAATTAATTATAGTTTAAATAGTTAAATAATACATTAAGTACATCAATTAATGATTGTCATGTCAAAAGATAAAGTTTATATTGTAAAATTAGAACGTAAATCTAACATTATCTCGTATCATGCAATCTTTGAACTAATTAATTCTGTATCATGTCATCTATGAACTAATTAATTCCCTACATTTCATATTATAACTTGAAGTCTACTTTCAGTTTCTAATTTTGGCTCAATTTTACTTAAAATATCAACAATGCCAATAAAGAAGCTAAATTCTATAGAAAATTAACATTAAAAAAAAAAAAAAACAAAAAAGGATGATTAATTTTATATTTGGGTTTTTTTTTTTTAATTTAAACCTCAAAGTAATGATTTAAAAAAAAAAACATTAATTTTAGGGTAAAGTGCAATTTGGCCCCTACAACTAGGTGAAATGGGCAATTTACACCGTAAATTTGAATAATAGGAAAAAACAATTTTAATGTATTGATAATGGGCAATATGGCCCCTACCGTCATAATTTCCGTCAAAAAGTACTATTTTTTTCACTTGTTTATTTTTTTTTTCAAAATGCCCCTCACTGGACTGAACTGGACCAGACCGATTCGGCTAATTGCACTCTGTTTTTTATTTTTTTTTCAATTCTATTCCTCTGTCTTCTCTTTTCGAGAAATAGGATTTAAAAAAAAACCGCATCGAATTAGCCGAACCGGTCTGGTTCGGTTCAGACCAATGAGGGCATTTCTGGAAAAAAATGAACAAGTGAAAAAAATTTACTTTTTGATAGAAATATGACGGTTAGGGCCATATGCCCATTATCAATACATTAAGGTTGTTCTTGCCTATTATTCAAGTTTACGGTGTAAATTGCTCATTTCACCTAGTTATAGGGACCAAATTGCACTTTACCCTAATTTACTATCATCGGTACAAATCTCAAAGTTTCAAAAATAGCAATTTAACCTTATAGATCGGATTGAGATGTGGCTGCCGCGAGGCGAACGGTCGGTCTAATTGGACAGCTTACCCTTTTTTAAAACCTTAAAAGACCTGACAGGGGAGGGAGTGGCCTCTGCAGGGAGGCCGGCTGATCAACTTGACCCGACGACCTCTCATTTTCTAAAAAAAATGATTTAAACCTTAACAGACTGGACGGGGGAGTGGCCTCCAGTCGGTCGGCCTCTCTCCACCTATTTAAACCCCCTCCCTCATCTTCTTCAACTCACACCAAAAAACTTAATACTCGCTCATCGTTCTGCTTCGGCGAGATTCTTCATTCACGTGTCCGACCTATACTGTCGTATTTACCCTTATTTTACGTAAAATTTTCCTTTTCTTTATCTAGCATTTATGCGAAAACAATTAATAAGACAATTTACAATCACACATAACTAAATTATTTAAAACAATTTACAAACAATTATTTAAACCAATAGTACCCCAAACACTTACAAACTACAACCTCAAAAACCGTATCGAAAGAGAATTATTAATAGAGTTTTATTTGGAAATACCCTTGAAAAAGGGTATTTTAGTTGACTAATGGAAGCGTTTGAGTAACAGAGATAAATAGTAAAACAGGCTTTGGATTATAGATAGCTGACACGACAACGAACAGAAGGCTTCTGCCGATTGAGTTTTCAAGCCCACTGCGATGATGACTCAGCGCCTATATGTTCACTGCCGAAACGGAGTGTTCTTATGCCGAGAGCTACACGACAGAGAAAGAGAAGCCTTGTACGAGGGCGTTGAAGTACTTGTTCCGAGGACGTTGTCCATTCTTTACCGGGACTATATATATAATAAACTAGAAGCCTGCCGATGACTAAAGCAAAAGGGGATGCTGACTAAACAGCATCTGCGATGAAGTTTACGGTTGCTCCTGCCGAGGACTAAACGAAAAAGAGATGCTGACTACAGCTGAATCTGCCGATGAATTTTCACTTGCTCCTTGCCGATGACAAACGACAAAAGGAGATGTGACTCAAAGAATGCATATCGCCGATGAATTTTCACGTGCCCACCTGCCGATGAAGTTTCAGACACATTGACGGTGACGTCTGAAGCTTATCATCGATGACGTGTCAGTTTTTTGAAGCTACATCTTCCGGTAATCTTCCGCAAGAACAAAGTTAGACGCGAAGCTACAGTGACGTAGTTTTCAGCATTAACTCACAGACTTTACTGGCGACGACGAACAGCGAATTAAATGCAACGGATATTGCGACAGTACGGATGCTTCCCAACGGTAAACTTGTATCCATTTGAAGAAAGAAGCATTCAATTCTGTGAAGAAAAATATAACAGAGTATTTAAGCCGAGCTCAGAGCACGAAGAAAGAACTTTTGCCAATTGGATCTGAGCCCTAGCTGCGAAGGAAAAAACTCTCGCTGTATTTGTCTCTACAATATCTCAAATCTAACGTGAGATTCATTTGTGAGATTGTAGGTAGCTAATATTTTCCAAAAATCAAACAGTCTGTTAAGGCAGTGGATTGCGCCCCCCCCCCCCAGCCTGTGAAGTTAATCCGGAGTTGTAAAGGCAGTTGATCGGAGGCCGAAATTCGATCTGGTTTTTCTCGAAGAGAAGGTAAGGATCTTCAAGGGGTGAACATTGAAGGTGGACGTAGGCTGGGTTGAGCCGAAACACGTTAAAAATCTTGTGTTAATTTACTTAATCTATATTTATTTATTTGCGTGCTGTTAGTATTAAACAAACACGCGAGAAATTATTTGATGATAAAATTAAGTTTTAAAAAGTCTAAATTCCACCCCCCCCTCTTAGACAATCAGACTACAGTTGAGGTCTTCTGTTAGGATGTTAACAAGAAATCATTTGATATAATAAAACACGGACGTGAAGTCCTCTGTCCTATCAGTATAATGTTGCAACATTTGGCGTCAAAAGTGGATAGATTGTTGCTGGAAAAAAGGGGTTAGCTCTAAAAAGTTGTATTCGGTAGGGAGAGAAACTCGGATTAGATAAACCACTCAATTTTATCTCAGAAGCGATGCTTGGATTTATGCACCTCGAATGGTAGGGGTGAGTCTCATAGTAACAGAATCTTTAGCCGTTCTTGCCTTCAAAGGAAGACTGCCACAGAGGATGTAGACATCATAGAATTCAAGCCGTTTACAAAAATGAACTTAATAAAATAACATGAATTTTTTCAAAAGAATAATATGCTTATATTTGTTCATACAATTGTTTGATGCTGCAGTGATGGACTATCTTATTTCATCTAAAATACGGAAGACAATAACGAGTAATTTAAAGTCCACGAAGAAAACACGAGATTATACTATAATACAATTTGTAGGACATAAAATATTAACCCTAAAAAATCATAAGAATATTATGAGATCTTCGAGGCTTTGCAGAGAAAACTATGAAATGAAAAGTCAATCCATCTGAGATGGCATTAAGTCAAGGGAAACGATTAGGTCGAGAATAACGTTGCCCTGCCTAGTATTTTAATCATAATCCAGCTGCATAGACGATCCAAAAAGAGAAATTATTGAAGGAGTGGTCGTAAATAATATAAGTATAAATTACATTAAAAAGCAGTAAATAATATTTTAGATTATGTAATAATCAGTTAAGGTATTTTATATAATTATGAATGATTGAATTAGATTGTTAGGAAATAAATATTTGGTTTTATGATATTATCTTGGAATTTATTTTTATTGGAGGCCAATTATTCTTTTTATTTTTCAAAATATACAAAAGCATAATTTTAGAGATGAACTTGCTCTCATGAGTAAAAGCCAAGGTATGCGATAAATGTCAATTTATAATTCGAAAATAATTTATTATTACTGTTACTCTCAATTAGAGAAAAGTAAGTCCATTTCGGGGGGGGGGTGGGGGGGGGGGGGTTGGGGTTATAAGTGAGAGCAAATAGTCATTGAATTTAGGATTTTTAGAAATTTAATTCCCGTTATTAGAGTTGTTATTTATACAGTCACATTTTTTTTTCAAGCGACGTCTTCTATCTTCCCAATTGGGCGTTTTTCATAACAAAGAAATTGTGATTTTGGTGAAAAGACTTAGAGGAGATATTTAACATCTAGAGCTCTATATTGTTGCAAAAATTTCTTTTGCAAATCGCTTTCTGGTTAAAATCACAACTTTTTCTCTCTAGAAATTGCATAATAAAGAAATTAGAAAGTGTCACATGAAAAAGAAAAAACATAACTAACACATTTTTAATTACTAATACCTCTAATTTAGTGGATTTTTTTGTCTAAAAATAAAGTTTAAGGAACTACTTACTATTACTATTCGTTACTAAGTTTAAGAAATAATATAAACTTTACTCAATTTTTAATACAAAATAGAATTAAATTGCCAGCCAACATAAGAATTAAATAATTTAGAGGTGGTTAGAGTGGAGTTGGAGCCTTAATTATGTTTCTATCATTTTCAAATTTAGAAAAACTTAATAAAGTAAACAATATTAAAGAAATTGTCTAACATAAAGCACTCTAAATATTGAATTAAAGAATCGATAGATTCAAAGTGATACCAAAAGAGTTGCTCAGGCTAGTAGAAGACTTTGAGAAATTTGAATTTCTTGATTAATATTAGTTATTTTTATTAATTAATAAAAAATTATTCAAACATAATTAGTGTTAGAAGTATCTTTAAATTTTTCTGAAAGATTTCAAAGCGTGGATGATGCAGATACTTGCATGATAAATCAAACATTTTTGTTGAATATGGAGTGTTATAATTAACGACGGTGGAAAAAATACGTGATAACGACACGATTCCAAGTCATATTGTTTATTCAACTATGGAAATTAAACACATTGTACTTGTTGAATGTGGAGTCACCATTTTGATAAACCTACATTGATTAAAAAAATGAAAAACTTGTTATTGTACGCTCTCAGTATTTTCTATACAATATTTTTCAAATAATATTAGATTTACTTGAAAATTTACTATATGTTCAACACATCACGAAAAGATAACATAGAATTTATCATGATGTGATAAACATGTGGTAAAATTTTGAAGTAAATCCAGTATCGTTTGGTATTTGTTTAAAATACCTCTCGTTTCTATTCACGTATAATGAAAAAAATATCAAACAACAATGAATTTAATTGAACATTTTACCACATTATAGAAAAAATAATCTAGAAATTTGTATGATTTTATAATATTTGTATGATTTATTATAATTTTTTTATATCTATTTTATAAAATAATTTACTAAAATTACAATAAATCGTACAAATGTTATAAATTCACGAAAAATTTCAGATTATCTTCCCATGATGCGATGAATATGTGGTAAAATTTTTAAGTAAATTTAATATCATTTGATATTTTTTTAAAAAATTAATTTATAAAATGAAGTTTCTTCCGTACGTGAACAGTGAACGGACGGCCGTTCGTTTTAGATCGGTCTTCCGTTCTCATGTGTGAATAGTGAATGAGGGTGATTGATCGTCCGTCATTTTTTATTTTGTTACATTTCAGATAATTTAAGATTTAATTTGTTAGGATGTTGAGTTTAAAGTTTGTTTTAAAATAAAATTATAATTTGGAGTTTAAAATAAACAAAATCCAAAAATAAAACATCCTCAATTTTTTCAAGATACCTAAACTCATCACTAATTAAAAAACAACAATATATTAAATAAAATTACATATATCTGCTAATATATACACACACACTATAAAGAAGAATCTAGTACATTTATGAGGATAATTATATTTGTTTCTATATTTTCAACTACCATACTTGTTATTATCATTGTACTCCAACGTGTAAAACACGTAACATTTAACTAGTTATCACAAAAGTTCAAAATATAATCAATATAAAAATATGATCGATCGACAATTCAAAACATAAAATAAAATGTCACGTCACAATAATTGCATAATTGTTAACAATAAACTTATTTCAATTGGATATATCTGTCAAGAAAGAGAGGCAAGAAAAATCAACCTACTTAACCAGGTAATAATGATGGGAGAAAAGAAAATAAAGGCAGGAAACCATGGGGTGGGTGGAAGCAATAAACAAGAGATTAATGAAAATTGAGAGAGAGAGAGAGAGAGAGAGAGAGAGAGAGAGATGAACATTAACCCTCTTGAACTCACATTTATGCATCTTCTACAAGCAAACATTCATTGTCATGTTCTTCAAAATAAATAATTTTTTCTACATCAGCACTTTTTTACAATAAGCGAGGAGTATTTTTATAAAGTATAATAAAAAAATAAATGTAGTATTATTAAAAAAAACATAACTAGAAAGTGTTTATTTAATTGGTCATTATCATGAATTAAGTAAAAAATCACCATGAATTAATTAACTCCATATTTCTTGAGATCAACCCACTATGATTTAAGGGAATAATATTTATGCTATATACCTTGCCTCAAATATAGTGCTTCACTCAAAATCAAAGCACGTGAAAATCGACTATCATTTTGTGTGTGGTCGAGTCTCCAACAACATGCTAGTTGCCAAGTTTACTCCTTCGGAGTTTCAGCCAATTGATGCACTTACTAAGCCTGTGACACTTGCTCAATTTAATCTAATTGGAGACAAGATCCTCGGACCACTGCATTGATCTTGAGGGGGATGTTGAAGCATATTCTCTCGTTTAATCCCTTTAGCTCATGTGTTTTTGGTCGTGTATATTGTCAAAATTGAAAATCGTTAAAATAAATTATTAATTACATCAATAAACGAATGTCATGTCACGTCAGAAAATAAGAATTAAAGAGGTAATAATATAAGGTAAATGTAGTAATATCCATATTTTATAAGAGCAAAAGGTAGAAGGTAGATCAAAATTGATCAATGATATAGTTTTTGTGACCTACGTTACTATTTAACATAAAATATTAAAAAATAAAGAACACATTTGTATGTCGTTTAAAGTGTACCAATTATACACAATCACTCAATCTTATTTACAATCCAAGGTTAAAAGAACTTCATTTTCATATAATTAGCACTTTATTAATTGAAATTTAACCGTTTAATAATTATCCATACGAAAACCTGAACAAAAACCCTAATTAATCTTATTTTTTTTAAGGAAAATCATGAAATTATTTCAAATGTCTAATATTCACAGTCTCATTCTTTAGTAAACTCTATGTATTTATTTAATAGAAGTATAATAAAACTACAAGTTAATTTGTAATTTTCGGCAAAATTAATTCTAGAAACAATTATTAAGCCGAAATAATGATAACTTTACTTTCTAATTATACGTTCTAAAATTTTACATTTTAACGTGACGTTTATCAATTGAAATAATAATTAATTATAGTTTAAATAGTTAAATAATACATTAATTACATCAATTAATGATTGTCATGTCAAAGATAAAGTTATATTGTAAAATTAGAACGTAAATCTAACATTATCTCGTATCATGCAATCTTTGAACTAATTAATTCTGTATCATGTCATCTATGAACTAATTAATTCCTACATTTCATATTATAACTTTGAAGTCTACTTTTCAGTTTCTAATTTGGCTCAATTTTACTTAAAATATCAACAATGCCAATAAAGAAGCTAAATTCTATAGAAAATTAACATTAAAAAAAAAAAAAAACAAAAAAGGATGATTAATTTTATATTTGGGTTTTTTTTTTTTAATTTAAACCTCAAAGTAATGATTTAAAAAAAAAAAACATTAAATTTTAGGGTAAAGTGCAATTTGGCCCCTACAACTAGGTGAAATGGGCAATTTACACCGTAAATTTGAATAATAGGAAAAAACAATTTTAATGTATTGATAATGGGCAATATGGCCCCTACCGTCATAATTTCCGTCAAAAGTAATATTTTTCACTTGTTTATTTTTTTTTTCAAAATGCCCCTCACTGGACTGAACTGGACCAGACCGATTCGGCTATTGCACTCTTGTTTTTTATTTTTTTTTCAATTCTATTCCTCTGTCTTCTCTTTTTCGAGAAATAGGATTTAAAAAAAAACCAGCATCGAATTAGCCGAACCGGTCTGGTTCGGTTCAGACCAATGAGGGGCATTTCTGGAAAAAAATGAACAAGTGAAAAAATATTACTTTTTGATAGAAAATATGACGGTAGGGGCCATATTGCCCATTATCAATACATTAAGGTTGTTCTTGCCTATTATTCAAGTTTACGGTGTAAATTGCTCATTTCACCTAGTTATAGGGACCAAATTGCACTTTACCCTAAATTTTACTATTCATCGGTACAAATCTCAAAGTTTCAAAAATAAGCAATTTAAACCTTATAGATCGGATTGAGATGTGGCTGCCGCGAGGCGACCGGCCGGTCTAATTGGACCAGCTTACCCTTTTTTAAAACCTTAAAAGACCTGACAGGGGAGGGAGTGGCCTCTGCAGGGAGGCCGGCTGATCCAACTTGACCGACCGACCTCTCCTTTTCTTAAAAAAAAATGATTTTAAACCTTAACAGACTGGACGGGGGAGTGGCCTCCAGATCGGTCGGCCTCTCTCCACCTATTTAAACCCCCTCCCTCATCTTCTTCAACTCACACCAAAAACTCTTAATACTCTCTCAATTAGTTCTTTGCTTCGGCGATATTTCTCTGCATTCACTGTGTCACGACCCTAATACTGTACCCTTATTTACCCTTATTTTACCGTACAAATTTTTCATTTTCCTTTATCCTTAGCATTTATGCGGAAAACAATTTAATAAGACAATTTAAAATCACTTACATAAATAAATTTAAAACAATTACAAAACAATTATTTAAACCAATACGTACCCAAACACCTACAAAATACAACCTCAAAACCGACTCGAAACACAACTATACAAAGTACATTTTCATAAAAACGAACTGCATGGTTCCGTTTAAAAGTGTGACATATCCTCCTGTTTACAAAGAAAATACCAAGCAGTTCTATACCATTCAAATAACTGAATTAACAAAAACGCTTTATAAACAGTTTGCCTAATCCTCTGCACATCAATCTATCAGAATACCAACCTATCAACTATCATCAAACAATCCCATAAAACTTTACAAAAACAGTTTATAAAACAGTTCCAATGAAACGTTTAAAACATCGAATACGAATCTAACACCTAACCAGATCCAAGCATCCTATAATTTCTATACAACGTGTCCCACACTCTCAAATCTATACATACTGTCCCCACGGGTCAAATAAGCCTCGACTGCGCAACACACCACCGCACGCCATCCTCCGTCAACTGCCGTCACTCCTCAGGTGGAGGGATCTCGTCTCACCTGCTCTATGTCACCTACACCATACAATACACTATGAGATGAAATCCCAGTAAGTTCTACGTAAATGCAATGCATGCTGTGCGTATGAGTTCGATAAACCATGCTTTATTTATCTTACTATGCAATGCTCAATAGGTGTCACCGAGATCCTATCCCTCTAACCAGAGAGAGCTCATCCAGCGGGCGGACTACTCTTTCCAGCTAGAGGCGGGGGGTGCACGCTTACAACACGTACAGCCGTGCCTGAGCCCCACCTCGCGTGACCAATACAATACGCCTTTCGGCCAATACGCCTTTCGGCCAATACTATGCTCAATATGCCTTTCGGCCAGTGCTATGCTTTACGTTATCTTTAAAACTCTGTGCGGAAGTTCATTTTCATGCTTTTCTTTAAAACAAGTGATGCGTGAACAGTTCAATATCATACAATAAACAAACAGTAAACAAGCAATAATATATACCATCAAGACTGTAAAGCGTAAACTATAAACTCCTAAAACCTAACTACCCAAACCAAATACAATTAAACAAACGCATCTCCAAAACTCCTCGAGACGACACGACGTACGGTGTAGGCCAATCGGCCAAAGAAGATCACGAGAACTTACCTGACGTCCGTTGCAAGGCTAGCTCCGTCCACGAGCGTGGTTCACCTACGCAATTGTTATCAATTTGTCGTTAATACGAGCTTAAACAATAATATGTCCAAATTTAACAAAAACCTTAACTAATGAATTTCCTAAAATCTTCACCTAACTAATCGAAGTATTTAAACAACGATTAACGCTCGATAGTTTAAAATCACAATTAACGAGTTTTCCTAAAAACCCGAAAATTCTCCAATTTTAACATTTCTCACAATTCACTCTAATTCCGTCCAATAACGTTCAATACGTCCTTTATATCGTTAATTACTATAAACCTATTAATTTCGGACTCTAATTTGGGTTCGGTAAAAACCGACCCGAAACTTCGAACGCGCGTAACTTTCGCGTCGGTTATCAGAATCGAACGATTACAGCGGCCACGTACTCCTCTAATAACCTAGTTTAATCTGCCAAAAGGAATTTTAAAACTAATAACCGGAACTAGGTCAAAAATCCAAAAACCCGAACTGCCCCTTTAAACCGAAAATCCCCTTTTCGATTTTCATCAATTCACCCCAATTTCTTCACCAATCAACCACAAATAGCCTCAATTAGCATAAACTAATCGAAAACCCGAGGCTTCACACTGAAAACCGAAGTGCCCTAAATCGGAGCCCTCTGATTTTCGCTCAAATTGAGCTCCACACTGTCAATCAACCATAACCGGTGCAAGGGTCGGCAAACCCACGCCGGAAGGGACCAAAATTGGCCGGCGATCGGAGCCAAAACCGGCTCGTCACACACAGCCCCAAACCGAACCGAAAAAGAGTGAAAGCTGAGCCTTACCTTCGGCTCTTGCGCGGAGGCGAGCCGGAAACCGTCTGTCGCCGCCGTCTGGCCAGAGAAGGTCGGAGCTCGCCGGTGAACACGGCGCCGCGTCGCCGTTCTTCTCCCTCTTCCCTGCCCTGTCTCCGTTCGCGGGGAGCTCGAACACAAAACAACATTTCTGTTGTTTTGTGTTTTATTAAAATAAACATAATAATAATAATAATAATAATAATATTAAAACCACTTCTTAACGAAACATTAATTTTGCCCTCTCGTGTTTTCGACCATTCGAATTTTCTCATTTCGCCAATAAATCCAACTTATTATCTGGGTTCTATTAAAACTGTCCGTTCGCAAATCGGACCTCGTTTGCTATTTTTTACTAAAACGTCCATTTTTTTATTACGATAGAGGTAATTATTCGGAATATAGCGTCGTTACTCCGAAAAATCCCATAATTTCCTTAAAATTCCAATTAATCATTAGGATCTTAGTGACGCTTTCTTTTTGTAGAACCGGCTTGATTTGACATATTTACTAAAATGTCTTCCATATAATGAAATATTAATATAATATATTAAAATAATAATACAATATATTAAATCAAAAATCCGTACAAGCCGGATATTACACACTGGCTAGGTATGAAGTTTTTATTTTTATTTTATCATTTACTTTATGAATTTTAAAATAATATGGACATTTTAATTAATTTTTTTTAATGTTTTAATATTTTTCTTCATGTAAGCGATGACTTTTTACTCTCTCTGGCGATATTGCTCCGTGTTCATCAACTAGGTATGAAGTTTGTTTTTTTTTTAGTTATTTATCTATTATACTGTAGTTAATTGGATCTCATTTGTTAAATGATGTTATTGTACTGTGTAAATAAGTCCTGTTTAGGAGACTGGAATTTAAGTGGACCGTTAGTGACCCTCTAGTTTTTCCTGGGAACTTACTTGGTAAAGAAATTTTGTCTAAGGAAATTGTCAATCGCAATCTTTCCTGAAAATTATCCTGATCAGTACTTTCAACGTTTTAACTTTTATATTTTATTAATTTTATTTTAACATTTTTTTTAGCAACAACTATGGAATCCGATTCAAGTAGATCAGCTGATTTATACAAGAGATCAACTGGTGATGCTGACATGGATTGGTATTCGGACGTCACGCCTGCATATGGTGATATATAAGCGTTCGATCACGAAGATGCAAGTGAAGAAATATTCGTCTATTCAACCTACAAAATACTAGACGATGAGTTTCGAACACCAATCGGCTCAGATGACGAGGAGGTGGAAAGTAGGCCGGTAAGAGAACAAATCTCAATGAGTTTTTTTTTTTGGGTAGACAATATGGTTCTTTAGAAAAAATTAAAGAAGAAATACACAAATATTCTTTAGAAAACGATTATGGTATAAAATTTACTAAAAGTGAAAAAAGGCGACTGACGGGTAAGTGTGAAGATGGATGTAGGTGGTGACTGCATGCTTCGAGGATGCAAGACGAGCATACGATTCAAATAAAGAGTTTGATCAACTCTTAAAGCTGTTCAAGGAAAGTTGAGAATCAACACGCTTCAGCAAAATGGGTGGCGAACATTACTTGGACAGGTTCAAAAGTCACCCAACTTGAGACATCCCTTCTATTATCGAGACAGTGAGTAAGAACTTCACCGTCGACATTTCACACAGTATTGCCACAAAAGCAAGAAGCATAGCTCGAACCCTCAACGAAGGGAAGTGCACGGGCAACTGTGGCGTACGCAGTCGAAATATTCAGATCAAATCCAAGCAGCACAGTCAAAATTGATGGAACCCAGTGGACCCGAATTCATTGGGATCTAAAGATTGTATATGTGCATGGCTACTTGTAAAACTGAGTTGTAAAACTCTGCGGATCCCATAGTGTTGGGTCGGAAGATTCTACAATGTGCCAACTGAATCTATGATGTAAAAAGAAGGAGAATGAATGAATAAAACGAAACAAGAACGAAAACGAAAACAGAAATGAAATGAGAAAGTAGAAATTACATATGTTTGGAGTTATTTATAGTGATTTCATTTCATTATGCATTATTTACTAAACATTAGGCTTAAAGTTGAGTTCTGTGATGTAGTTAAAGAAGATTTAACCGGTGTGCATGACTAGGAGGCAGTTAGAGGATTACACTCATGCGACGATCAGGCCATTTGTTAGGGCGATTTAACTTTGGGCGTATGTAGGCTTTGAAGTAAGGTTTTGAATTAAGTAATATGTGTAAATACTTAGATTTAAAATGTTTTGAGGAAAAACTGTTTTCAGTTATAGATAGATTTATTCTGATATAGATAGATGAATTGAGTTGGGAGATTGATTTTAACTTGGATGTATAGCTTGATAGGTTGGTTTTGATAAGCTTGAGATTTTAAATAAAAATGTTTTGTTATTTTTCTGATGATTTGTTTGGTTCGGGTTCAGAAAATTTAAGTATTATGTTGCCCGATTTGTTTTAGAAAAGTAAGAAGATTTTAAAAAATGTTTAAAAATATATGTGTGTGTGTGTGTGTTAATTATTTTATCTTTTGTTTATATGATACTAAATTGAGTTTTTATGAATATTTTCTCCAAACGATAAAGCTTCCGTTGAGCACTTTAAACGATGTTATTTCAAGTCAAAAATTTTTTTTTAATTTTACGCAAAATATGATGAGTACGAGTTACGAGTGGAGTAGCGTTCTGGGTTGAGAACCCAGGGCGCTACAGATGTGGTCTCCTCCATCGGCACTGCCCGAGAGGTGGATGCTCTCTGATCGCTCTTCAGCACTCAAACGCTATCGACTTCCATGAATCCCATCTGCATCAAATGCGAGGTGTTGAATACGTCGGTTGACCTTTGAACTGTTCTCGGCTCGCCAAGCGGTATCTGAAGCCCAGCTCAATCGATGATCTTTATAATCAATGCCTTGTGCGGGAGATTCATCTTGCTTACCTGACATGCCTCGGGTTGCATGCAAAAGGAAATCTAGAAAAGTCCATTGCATTATTTAATCTCTCTACTTATTACTTGTTCTTTTTTGTAGGTACAGTTACATGGAAAGAATGCACGTGGAGCACATGGAAGGAATCACCAAGTGGCCTATGGGAATTTGTCTTCCCGGCCCTCTAAATGTGTAATTTTATTTTCAAACTTATTTGGCATACATTAGCCTTTATTGTAAGGATTATTTATAGTTGCATCATGCATTAGATTGTGTGGTTAGGGTTAGATGTATGTTGGTGGATTATGGGTTGAAGAAATTCAACAAATTATTCAAAGGAAAAAGCCCTACAACAAATGAAGCCCAATGGAAGCCTTAGCCCAAGAAGAGCCCATATTTAAATGTATGAAATTGCAGGTAAAATTGTTAGTGGGTGCAAGGATTGGTGACATGTCCAAAAATGAGCCAATGATCAAGTAAGGGCACGGTCAGCATCAGATTGCACGACTGGAGTGTGCGGGTAGGCGCTGGAGTACGCGGGCAGGCGCGTGTTGACTTATTGAGTGTTTAAATCACAAATATGTTTTTGATGATGTGTTTGTATGGTTAATATTGTATGGTTAATATTGTAATTTGATTATGTTTATTAAATGAGAATATTAAATTATGCATGAGATTTTAATCAGTAGGAAATACCCTTAAAAAGGGTATTTTTGTTATCTAATGAATCTGGTTAAGTGTTCTAGGTGTGATAGTTAAACAGAGTTGAGAATTTCATATCCAACGGCTACCTGAAATTGTACGGTTGCTGCTTCAACGGTAACAAGGTTTCCATTATTGGATAAGGAGTATTGAAGTCAAGAGCCGATCAGCATACAGAGTATTTAAGCCAAGGATAGAGCACGAAGGAATAACTTTTGAAAAATCTGCTATTGAGCCCTAACCTGCGAAATCTATCATACTCTGTATTTCTTCTATACATCTCGATTTTAACTTGAGATTTAATCCTTGTGAGAGTGTAGTCTGTGCTTGTAATTTATAAACTCAAAAACTGTAAAGGCAGTGGATTGTCGCCCATGAAGAACAATCCAGATCTGTGTAAAAGGCAGTAGATCGAATCCCAGAATTTCGATCTGTGTTTTCTCATTGAGGAGAAGGTTAAGAATTTTCAAGGGGGAGCCTTGGAGCGTGGACATAGGCAAGTTTAGCCGAACCACGTTAAAAATCTTGGTGTTAATTTCTCTCTCTCTCTCTCTACTTTATTTGATTGTCTGCTGTTAGCCTTTAAGTTTTAAGAACACGAGAGAAATTATCTGGATTAATAAATTAAGTTTAAAAGTCTAATTCACCACTCTTAGACAATCTCGATCCTACAGCGCGCGCTGGATCGCTGATGTGGCGCGCTGGCTGACATCCGATGGCGCGCCCAGGATGGCTGAGTTGGCGCGCTGCTGAGCACCCGATTGCGCGCGCACGCCACGGCTCTTCATCCTTGCCATTCAATTTTTCCTTCATCCAATGGTTCTCCTTCATCCAATGGTTCTCCTTCATCCTTTCCAAACCCTAATCCACCTAGGTTGCCTATAAATGCATAACATTAGTGTTTGTATGGAACTTTTTGCCAAAATCAATAAAATTTCTATTTCTCTAAGCTTGTGCGCTTGGAATTTTTCCTTGATTCTTTGAATCAAGTGGAGTAGCCCTCCACTGTTAGTCTAGCCTTCGGGTTACCAGGTTAACTCTTATCTATTCCCTCGCCTTTTCCATTGGGATTAGGAGTTGGGGACAAAAACCTAGGCCCTAGGTGATCGTTTTTCCTCCGGGAAAATCGTTTATCCAAGAGCGTAAAACGTAAGATAGCTCTTTGGATCCGCCGAAGGTATTTCCATTTCTAGCATCTCCATCACTTCTTCACACACTTATTCACCTTTATTTAGGCCATACACCATCTCACACACTCACTTTTATTTTAATGCATTTTTCTCTCCATCTACATCTCTCATTTCTTCACTCTTGCACACACCATCTTCTCCATCTTTTATTATATTTTCTTCTTACATTTCTTGCCTCCTAGAGCCATCTTATGTTCGGCCACCCTTAGCACACACTTCCACTTCATTATTTACATTTTATCATTCCATTTTCTTCCCTAATTTTTGATTTTGCAACACTTATCACCCGAGCACTCTTTTGATTATTTTTGTGGGTTACACGGCCCCTTCTCTAAGGGCCACTGTGTCATTACCCGTCTGACCTCACGCATGTGCCTTAAAATCAAGAAGTCAGGGTCAAAAGGCTTCCCGTTGCACAGCTTCTCCATGACATAGAGTTCCATGCGCTCACGAGATTTCGATGTCCCTCTCGCGGCAGAAGGGTGTGGGCTAGCATATTGCGAAAAACCCGACCTCTAACTTTCAGATCTCTGGTTCGTCGCTTGACGAAAACCTCGATGATGGAATTGATATGAATTCCCCGTAGGAACTCTACTTCTTCGGGGAATGTGAAAAATGGCAGTCTCGGGAAACATGGTAATATTGCTCTGCCTATGGCAAACCCTAGTACTTCATTCACTAGCTCTGGACGCATCATAAACCCTCTACCAAGGATGTACGTATTCAAACCAATCAGAACTCCATTTCTCCGGACGATATTAAGTTTGCGTAGAGCAAGCGAACTATTCTCTCGCAAATATCGCCACTGAATGCATTGAGCCCGCCTAGGTCTATGGTGTCAAACATATCTTTGATCCCCATCGACTCTCAACCTGTAAAGTTGATAGTCATATCATGACTAACTGAGCCTTTGTGCAAATCTTGCTCAAACTTCTTTTTACACTCTTGATTTCGAAATTTTATGGTGCTAGTCCAGCTAACCGATTCACTTAATTCAGCATCCATCGTCGTTGCTAAAAAAAATGTTAAAAAAAATTAATAAGATACAAAAGTTAAAACGTTGAAAGTACTGATCAGGATAATTCCCAGGAAAGATTGCTATTGACAATCTCCTTTGACAGAATTTTCTTTTCAAGTAAGTTCTCAAAAAAGGCTGAAAGGTCACTAACGGTCCACTTAAATTCCAGTCTCCTAGACATAACTTACTTACACAATACAATAATACTATTTAACAGATGAAATTTAATTAACTATAGTATAATAGATAAATAACTATAAAAAAAAAACTCCATACCTAGCCAGTGAACACAGAGCAATATCGCCGTAGAGAATAAAAAGTTGTCGCTTACATGGAGAAAAATATTAAAACATTAAAAAAAATAATTAAAATGTCCACATTATTTTAAAATTCCTAAAGTAAATGATAAAATAAAAATAAAAACTTCATACCTAGTCGGTGAACGCGGAGAAATATCGCTGGAGCAAAGAACTAATTGAGAGAATATTAAGAGATTTTAGTGTGAGTTGAAGAAGAAGATGGAGGGGTTTAAATAGGGGGAGAGAGGCCGGCCGATCTAGTTGGACCAGCCGACCTCCATATGTGAGCCGGTTGAGAGTGGAGGTCGGCCGGTCTAGTTGGACCGGCCGGCCTCCGCACGGAGGCCACTCCCCCGTCCGGTCTTTTAAAGTTTAAAATCGTTTTTTTTTTTTTTGAGAAAATGGGAGGCCACTCCCCCGTCAGGTCTTTAAAGGTTTAAAAAAAAGGGAGGCATGTCAGTCTAGCGGCGGCCACCCCTCAGTCCGGTTTATAAGTTTTAAATGGTTTATTTTTGAAATTTTGAGGTTTGTACCGATGAATAGTAAAATTTAAAATTTTTTTTTAAAAAAATCAATACTTTGAGGTTTAAATTAAAAAAAAAAACCCTTTATATTTTTCAGAGCAATTATAAGTGTTAGATTTCGATGTGACCTAAATTAAATCTGAGTCAGGCTAGTTAGACCCATGTTTGGAATCTCAGTTAGGTTTTGTTTTATCTATGTATTCATGTAATCTAGAATAACAAATTTTGCGGTTGTATTTTGATTTTCATAATGATATTATCTTCTGCCCGTGATTTTTTTTTCCTTAAAAAGGTTTTTCTTCATAAATTTTGTGTCTCACATTTTTTTTTCCTGTTATTATTAGATTTGTAACAATAATAGAATTTTAAAGAAAGAAAAGTAGACTAAGAAGAATAGTGACTGTATAAATTAATTGAAGCAGAATGAATAGTAACAGAGAAGGTACAGCAAAAAGAAGACGACAGAAGAAGAAAGAGCATTAAAACTAGTCTTCCCATCATTCTCTCCACCTATGGCCACGCCCACCAGAACCTAATTAATTTGGCTGAAAAGGCTAATGTCATGCTCTTCTTCTTATCTTTTAGCAGAAAATCTAATAAATAATTATAATAAAAATTTAAGTTACAAAAAAAAAACCGATGCAGAGATAAAATATTTTCTAGTTGTTGGTGGCTGAATTAGGCTTTTGAAGGAGCAGAAGAGAACCTGCTATGGTGGTTTCTTTAGTTGTGAAGAGGATTTGGACCCGTCTGGACTAATCTTTTATCGTCTTCGTATAAACTATCAGAATCGCCATTGATGCCCGCAAACTGAGCTGGAGAAATTGCAGATTGTTGAAACGACGTCATGAAGGATGGAGATTTCCTTGTTGGAGACTCGGTTGAAGAGGCTGTTTTATGTTGAAAAGCCAAACGTACGTTCGTTTGAGATAAAATTAAGATGACCCACGAGATGACAATGGAAGCTCTTGCTCTAACGTATATGTTTCTTCTTGATCTTTCACTTTCTCTCCCTGCTTTCATCGCAGCCAGAAGAACAAACAAAACCAGAAAAATAAAATAAAAAATTTGAAAATCCTAAACAGAATACCGACTAAATATGTCAAGGTTCGAAAGCCTAGAGAGAGAGAGAGTAGCCATTGCCGACTCGATATAAATTGGGTAAATATCATCGTAACTTTTTAAAAAAATCTTGAAAGTATTAATCTTAATAAAATAAATTTTAAATTATCAAAAATTAATAAACAAATCCTTGACAGAGAGTTCTCAATTTTACGCTAAAATGAGAGACCAATCTAAAAAGAACGGTCCCTCGTTCTAGTAGAGGTCCAATTCCACAGTACCGGACATGATTTATAAATTAATTTAAAAAAAATACACCAAACGATATTCAATTTATTTGAAATTTTTACCACATATTCACCATATCATGGGAAGATAATTTAAAAAATTTTATGATTTTCTAACACTTGTATGATTTATTATAATTATTTTATAAAATAATTAATTAAAATTACAATAAATTGTACAAATATTAGAAAATCACGAAACTTTTCAGATTATTTTTCTATTATGTCGTGAACATGTGATAAAAAGTTCAAGTAAATTTAATGTCTTTTGGTATTTTTTTTTTAAATCAATCTTCGTTCTTTTTTCACTTTATAAATAAATTTTAAAATAAATATCAAACGATATTTCTAACAATTGTATGATTTATTTTAAAATTAATCTTCGTTTCTTCTTCACTTTATAAATAAAGTGAAGAAGAAACAAGTGTTAATTTAAAAAAAATACCAAACGACATTTAATTTACTTGAAAGTTTTACTACATATTCATCACATCATGAAAGATAATCTGAAAAGTTTAATAATTTTCTAACACTTGTATGATTTATTATAATTGTTTTAGAAAATAATTAGTTAAAATTACAATAAATCATTCAATTGTTAGAAAATTACGAAACTTTCCAGATTATCTTTCCATGATGTGGTGAATATGTGTTAAAAATTTCAAGTAAATTGAATATCGTTTGATATATTTTTTTTAAATCACGTGAGGTGCATGTGAAACTGGACCCCCGCTAGAACGAGGGATCATTCTTTTTAGATCGTCTCCCGTTCTAGTGTAAAATTGAGAACATAGGATAAACGGAGGTTGAACGCCCCTGCCATGTTTATTAATTTTTGATAGTTGAGAGTTTTTTTTTTTTAAATACCATACTTTGAGGGTTAAATTGGATTTTACCCTATAAACTTAAATTAATTATATAAAAATTGATAAAATATAAATGGCATTGGTAACAAAGTTATGGATAGGCACTCAGCTATGCTAATCCAAAATTTTTCAAGAAATATCATCATTTGGTGCTTTATTCTCACATCAAAGTCTGATTTTTTATGGGAAAAGGTCAAAAACGAAAGAAATTTACTTGCCCATGTTTTTTTTGCAGTGAAGTAAAAAATGATCCAAAATTCTATTGACTGTGAGAATCAAATTCATACAGGTGGAAGTGTACAATCTCATATCGTTTGAGAGAGCGAAAATTGAGTGATTTATAAATAGAGTTCTCCTTCATACCTAGTACAACGCTTTTCAGACTTCAATTCAGAGAATTGAAAGAATCGTACAGACTTTAATTTAGAGAATATAATATTACGTTGAAAGAATCGAGAGACTCCACGTGATCCGTGATCCGTGATCCGAGAACTTTAATTCTCTTAAAGCAACGAGCCCTTCCTCTTGTTGTTTTCCTGTCTTAGCAGTCTTTTCTCTGATTTTGGAATAGTAGAATAGGTCTATGGTTATATTGCTTATTATAACAGGTCAGCAAGAAAGCCCACCTATTAACGGGTTTTGTAACTTGCAATTTAAATCTTAATAAAATTATAAATTATTAACGTACCTCCACAGGGGCATTTTCTCTCTGCATTAACGGGGAGCTGTCCTGTATGTCCATTCATTGTAATGTATGTACGTTCTGTAGATATGAACCCATGCACACAGTCTTATGTATAAGTCACATATATAGTCAGTACTGTTTTGCAAATGATACATGACAGTTCATTTTACTGATGCAATGAATGATGATTTCTTCTGAAGAATGACATCATCCTAGTCGTTCATCTCCAAACCAAATAATTAATACCCATTATTTTAACATTAAAACATCTCCAAACTGAAGTAGATATGATCATAGAAATAATGAAAAATAATAGCTTTAACATTATTTGGTTCTTTTGAAAACCTCCACATTAAATACACACGTCCATCAGCTGCGACAAGTAACTGAGAAAATTAGTTGAAAAAACAAGAAAGAGGAAGAAGAAACTTAGGAGAAGAAGGTGAAGTTAATAGTTAATTTCATAGGTCGGCTTAGAGTTAAGAGGGTTTCATCATCTTGCTGTGTGACCTCATTTAGGGAACATACTTCCATCTCTACTTTTACTGTCTCTCTTTAATGTTCTTCTAACCCTTGATTACCTAAATTATCATATACCATAATTGTGATCCCCGATGCAACTAACAAGATATTGTTAGCAGAAAACCTTCTGCTCAGCAGAAAACCAAGAAATAATATTATAACAAAGAAGCAAGTAGACCCCCCACTGTGGCGACCGACCCACACCCCTGAAGTCACAATCCAACAAGGCTCCTCAAGTCACAACGTGGCGTCACACTCACAGAACTTCTCCCAGCTGGTATGAGAGTTTTTATACCTTCCTCAGATTCGAACCCAAGATCTCCAGCTTAAGTACGTGGGCTTACAGAATTTGGTACCACTTACCTAATAACTCAAGTGGTACCAAATTCTGTAAGCCCATGTACTTAAACTAGAGGTTCTGGGTTCGAATCTGGAGAAGGTATAAAAACTCTCATGCCAGCTGAGAGAAGTTCTGCGAGTGTGACACCACGCTGTGACTCGAGGGGCCCATGTTAGGTTGTGACCCGAGGGATGTGGGTCGGTCCCCCCCCCCCCCCCCCCCCCCCCCCCAATGATTAGGCATTTTTATTGTAGTTTTTCGCATAAACTCTATGATATATTGTGATTTTGACATAATAAATGTTTTCATTATCTGTAATTTTTTTCGTAAATATCGGTATTTATTGATTGTTTTTTCTCGCATTTGCATTCGATTATTACGATCAATAATTGAAAATATTATTAGTTTTCTCTTTTTGTTTAAACCAAGAACTAGACTGAAGCTTGAGTTCGAAGACGGTTTTATAATTGCAGGTAGCAGACATTGAAGCAGTGTGGAAGTTGGCAAATCATAATTAAGGAATTTAATAAAGGGTGCAGCTAAGACTGTTTCTTATTTAAAGCACTTCTCTCTAATTCCCTTTTTTGTTTACTTTCTTACACTTTTTACCTATTTCTTCCGACAACCTTACGTAGAATGACAACAATCCCTCACGTGTTTTCAATTTATTTTCTCTTCAAAACCCGACAAACTTAAGAATTAAAAATAAAAAGTTAGATAAAAAGTTTTAACTAATTCTTAAGTATTTATTTAGATTAATTGCTTCATTTACCTCTTAATTAAATAATCTAACCTATATCTTGATACCACGTTACATCTATTTGTTATCCTCTATTTTATCATGAATCTTTATTTTTGGTTAAATATTATTTTAATCTTACGTTATGTTGAGTGTTTATGTGAAGTTCGTTATTGCTACCAGTACAATATTGTTTATTTTTTGTTAAAGTCTGCACGAATTTGTTCTTAAAGTTAATAAAAAATCTTTACTAATAAACCACTCCATTTTTACTTTCTCATTCGATGTGAGATTGTGCACTCCCACTAGTATGAACTGAACCCTCACAATCTATAGAATATTGAATCGTCTTTGTCTTTCCACTAGTGTGGACGGTCTGCCACAGTTTATGTGTCATTGAGACAAGTAATCTATTATTTTAAATTTCTATAATATGCGACAATAGAGAGGAACGAGAGATACACGTAGCGTTGCTTTTTAGTTTAATAATCTAACCAATTTTGTCCAAATATCTAATATGTAATGCATGTTCAATCATGTAGTTGGTTAAAAATGTTGATACTAGTTTTTAATGCTTAAAACAAGATTATACTTCTAGGATCAATGGGAAGGGTAAGAAGTACATGAGAGAGAGAGAGAGAGAGAGAGAGAGAGAGAGAGAGAGGCGTGAAATTTTTGGTAACATATAAGGAGAAAAGGGTACAAAAACAAAAAGGACAAGAGAGGGTGCATAGTGTTTTATCATAAAAACCACAACCTAGCTTAGTGCTTCTCTTATTTATTGTACAAACATCTTGTCTTGTTCCTTTCACTCTTTTTTTCTCGGTTTCAATCTATGCATACACATGTATAATACTGCTTCCTTTATCTCCTCACAGTTGTACCTACATAAGACTGTTCTCTCTCCTCTCTCTCTCTCTCATTAGCATGCATATAAAAAGTTAGCATGCTCAACAATAAACTAGTGCTCTTTTTACGTTGTCACTGTTTAATCTCTGTGTGAAACCAATTTTTTCAACGTCTGTTTTCCCAATCCATATTATACTTTTATTTTCATCTCTCTTCCTCAATCACTCTCCATAGAGAGAGATAGAGAGAGAGAGAGAGAGAGAGAGAGAGAGATTCTGCTTCTTCAAAAGATTGATGATGGGTTGTAGGGATTGCAGTGAGATCAAGCTTCAAACTCCACAGAAGTCGAGCTTAAATGTCAAAGGTAATCTCAGTTCTTCATTGACAAACCCTAACTCTTTTCGGTATTGTTTGTCCTCATTCTTTAGTGATCAATCATAGTTTCTACATTTTTTAGATCACCAAACCCTAAATTTGCTTCTTCTTTTTCTCTGCTATAGACATAGTCAACTCAAGTTGTTAAGAAGTTTTCATGTCCATCAAACAAATTCTTCTTAATTGTAATGCATGTTATCATTTATACGGTGGTGTTATTCCAACAGCTCTTGTTTCTAAGCAAGCAAGAATAGATTCCAATGGAAAACCCTTGACTAGTTTGCGATGGAATCCAACGCCGGAGCAACTCTTTGCGCTTGAGGAATTATATCGATGTGGAACTCAATCACCCTCTGCCCAACAAATTCAACAAATCACATGTCGTCTCCGTCGATTTGGAAAGATTGAAGGGAAGAATGTGTTCTACTGGTTTCAAAATCACAAAGCAAGGGAACGACAGAAACGCTCCCGAGAAATCAAATATGTTTCGAGAGAAAAATATTGGACGGTTGGAAGCTCCTATGAGAAGATCAATGAAATAGGTGAAATTTCATTTCTCAATTCTCTCAAACCACTCGATCATACTTCGATAATCAAAAAAAGTCTCTCCTTAGATAAAGTATCCACCAAGCCCCATTTTGTCATGTCTTTGTTATAATAACAATTATGATGACGATAATCTATGCTTTATGAACCTAACAAACTTTCTATTCTTCATGAAATCACTAAATTTAGAAACCAACAGATATAATTATTTTATCAGAGAAAAAGGACGATAGTTTTGTTCACAAAGATTTCTGCTACTACTTAGTGAAACTTAAAGTTAAGGGTCGGACGATTTGATCCGTTTAGAGCTGTATCGTTCTCTGTTATGCCTCGAATACCCTATGGGAGTGACAAACTAGCGGTCAAAGTGGGCCAAAATGCTATATTTGCTCTTATTTTTCTTTTTATGTGGAGTTTTTTTTCAACAGGGTTGAGCAGGAAAAGCCAAGAGTTTCAACAAGCAACGATGTGGATGCCTCATCTAAAAAGCAGCAATACACTCCCTAATCAGGTCTGCATAACATTTATCATCTCAGTCCTTTTTAACCAGCCAAAAAAAAAAAAAGAGTTGTATTTTCTAATCAACCTAACACAAAAACTTCAAAAATTATCAACTAATATGTAACAAAGGAAAAGACGAAACACTACCAAGATGGTTAAAAAAAAGCAACAAAGAACGGTTTGGATGCTAGGAAAAGTGGAGGCATGAAAAGCTGTCTCATTTTCTTTCTGTTAGGAATGTTACAGGAATCTGAAAGGCCTGGATCTTCAGTGCTTTATCACAGCTCATGCTGTAAAATTAGAGGGTAAATACAACAAATGCATTAGCTTTGAATAATTTACCATGGTGAATATCACCAAAATGTTTAAGAATAATGAAATTGTTGTTGTTAAAAGTAATTCTCGTTACATTTGTATTAATCATAACTTGCAGGAATGTTTATCAATGTCGACCCCTCCAATGCCGAACAAGATCAAACATTTCCGGGTTTTCGACAGTGTAGATGGTTTATTCAGTAAACAAACAGCATGGACATCAATGGAATCTTCATTTTCTCCTGCCAACCCAAGTTCGATTGCTACCCATTTGATAAACACCTCGCTGAAACCCTCTTCTGAAATCCAAGGTGAATACTTCAGAGAAGTTTCAAGCAAGAATGTTGAGGATAAACGTGGAGAAATCCAAACACTGGAGCTTTTCCCACTTCGGAGCAGTAGTGAGGGTGGCACGGGAGTTCAGTTCGCCGGAGATGTCCAAAAAACCTATGGATAATAACCTCAGTTCAAGACTGTTTTTCGAGTTTCTTCCTCTGAAAAACTAAACAAAGAACCTGATCCAAAAAAGTGAAAAACTCTATCTAAAGCTGTCATGTTAATTTAGTTTACATCTTGCTTGTTATTTTAGTTAGTTATTATTGGACAAAAAAAAGGACTTTACATTTATTGAAAGTGAACTCTTAACCAACTCGTGTCATCCCTCTAAGTGAACTCTAATGGGCCATACTCGTGACGGTCAGATTACAAAATCTCACATTAATCGAACCTGGTCTCTGGGAATTATACATGTAAGATTCTTTCTCCAATGCACTATTCTAAAGGGCGACAATTAGATACCGTTAAAAATCTTTTTTCAACAAAATATAACGATAGTCATGGCACTAGATGTCGGAGCTGCAACCCCGATTAGAATTTTTAATTGTACGAGAAGTTAGGCATTTCAAATCGTTTTATTGCGGCTGCATCGACAGCCTCTACAGTCACACCGCCAGTTCGAAAACTGTAAAAAAGACTATTTTGAACAGCGTAGAGGTCGACCGGATCACCGGATGGTCCAAGATAGGCGGACCAAATCTTGGACTATTATTTTTTGTTCGAGCAGCCCTTGGCTAGACCTAGACTTGATTTTCGAGGACCAAAGCAAGCTCCGCCTGGTTTACTAAGTGGATTTCGCAACCACAAACATAGTACCATGTTCTACTAGTATGGCTGATTATTTAGCAAAATGGGTTAAACAGTTCCATTTAAATCAGTACTTCGAAAAATGATGCAACGATTCGGCATTCAACAAACCATTACAACGGATAATGGGACGTTATTCGAAGAGAATTGAATATCGACATTCGTTACAATTGGTGGAGTGTCTTTAGTCAATTCAACAACTTATATTCTCAACCAAATGAGCAAGCAGAGACTTTGAACATTATAATCATAACTATCCTAACTGAATGTTTGAAAATACTATCTTACCTGAATCTGGGTCTGCCTGAAATCTTGATTTTTGTCCATTCCACTCTGCTTCAAGCTTAAATTCAGTTATTTCATAAGATTTCCCATGAAGCCTGCAAGATATTGAAAGAGAAGCAACAACATTTGAAGCAAACTTCAATTAGAAGAGAAGTCATTTAATGCAGGCTTGATAAGCCTAGGAGATAACTGAAATAGCTTTGACCATCCCTTTCAGACATAGAATTTACACCCAAGATCTTGTCCATTTCATTGGAAGCTCATAAAATAAAGGTAAACTCGTATGTCTTGGGGCACAATTATATCATTGTCATATTCACAACGAAAAAAGCCAGAATAACACAAGGGACAGCAAATTCTTGCAGAACACTTTCAATCATTCTTCCTGTTTTACCAACTATACAAAGACACCGTAGGAAATAATTACGAAAAGAAAGAAAAGAAAAACATGTTAATATGGATAAAAAAAGAGGTCGTATCGAGATTCATTTGCTCAATCGTATAGTCCTTCCTGTTCCCATATTTCCACCAGAGATTCTACCATTTCCTGTTCAATAGTTTTTAATCAGAAATATGAATTTACCCAGGTGGCTTAGAATGCAATACTAAATTCGCCAACTTACAGTTAACGGTACCGGCTGGCGAAATCGCTGTCTGGTAGAAAGTAAACTATCATAAGTAGGATTCCAACTGGAGAAAACAGGAACAGGCAACCCATTAAAGATAAATTTACAGCATATCATCTTAATTTCTATCCTTTTTCCTTAATATTTCAACTCCAACAATTTATAGAAGAACTCATCGCAATCAACATTTTTTTCGTTGAAAAACATAATAAAAATCACAGGTTATACGGCAAAACAATAAAAGAAAGATACTCGGAGTGACATACCTCAATCTAGGCTGCTGGCTTTGTGGTGTTTGATTAGTTGACTTGCCAACTCCAATCCATTGAAACCTGGTCTGGTTCCATAAAATAAGACCTGCAACATTTATGCATATGAATATCCCAAAACATTCAAGGAATGGTCCTAAAATGCTAAAAAGAAGTATTCCCAGTATGAATTCAGTGGGGCTAATGTTTTTCCAGAAAATCTCTAGCCAACCTTTCTTGTAAAAAGATCTTGTCTTAACATAACCACATTGGTAATAAATAAACATGAAAAATGGTAACTCCAACAATTTACTTGTCCTGAGTGCCTCGTAATTTGAAAGAGTGCTCCTAAAGTTTTCAATGGTTATACGAGAATCAAAATACAAATGAGATGAACGATGTTATCCCAGTCGTTCTTTTAGTTTTGATAACAAATAAAGAAAAGATATAATTTAATAGCTTTCTCTGCAACTATATTGATACAATACTTACATTTACTGATCATTTTACCCGAAAAAAGCACATTAATTAACTAGCTATGTATGCAGATAACTCTCTGGTAAGACCTCTACTGACAAATGTTATTTATGTGAGTAAAATAAACCAAGTATGTATATCATCTGTAGGCTCGGTTGGAAATGAGTTAATTTTATTATTTTCATAATTATATTCTTACAAGGGCAAGATTACTAGGTGTTTCCAATGAAATTTATTATAATCACTCGTTCATGTCATTTTCTTGTAGGAGACTTTTGAGAGAGCCCCATGAAAATTCATTCTCTTTTACTGTTTTAGCTATTGTTTCATTCATCAATTGGTTCATTAACTATGATTTTACCATTTTGTTGACAATAAAGGAAAGAGAAAGTTGTTTGGGATTGGGATAAGTGGGGTGGATGTGTAGAATGGGATGATCAGTGTTCAAGTGAGAAGAATTGAAGGCTAGATTCATGCAATTCTGTTCTGCCAAACTACTTATATGGAAGTAGAGGTATGCTTTGGTTTTGACTATTTCTGAAGATACTAGACCAATACTCTTGATAATTAATATAGCTCCTGAATCTCTATTGGAAATTGATGATGGAAATTTGAAGCAGAATGGCAAGAAGGATAATGATTATTTTGGGATTCATGTACCTGGCTATTTATGGGAAGATAAATAAGCAAATAGTAAAAGCTAGTTTCAAGAAGTGTGACGACACATGAAGACATCGCTGATATATTTGAAGAGATGGATGATTTGGTTTGGACACCCACTCAGTACAATTTACTACGTTTCGTTTGGAACAGAGGAAAGTTAAGGAAAAACTGATAGGATGCACTATCTTGTTGCCCTCATCTTTGTTTTTCACTCCAACCGATGTTCTTAAGATATGCTATGAAGGAGTGAAGATTAGATTTTCTACCAACGACCTCGAGGACCAGATTGATTTCAAAGGAATATTGTTTAGAGTAAGGGAAAGAGAAGAAATTGTTACAGAAGACGTATATCAGGAGCCCACGTTCGACTAATCAACACCCAGGATAATTTAGAAATTTTGTAACTTGTTGATATGTCAAGTCAGCAGTGCAGCAGCATTATCGCATGTTAGTGGTGCAGCATTGTTAGTGGGAGATGTGTGTGGGTGAGGAGATGAGGGAATATAAATTGCAAGAGCCAGGAAGGAGAGGCACCTTTGGATGATCGTTGGTGATTTGCATATAGAATTGTTTCTATTTAGGATTGTAACCGAGTCCGGAGGCTAGTGTGAGACTTATGGCAGAATAGATTCGGCAAACCTTCCTGAGGAATTGGATTTTGTACTATGAAGCTTACTACACATCAGATTTATGTATTATTGGCCCTTTGAGATGAGGATTTGAGATAGCTATCTATCTAAAACCCAAAGATGGATTCCCAAAAATGATTATCCCATCTTCATGTTTGAAGTCTTTAACTAAGAGTATAGCTTTTGTTCACATTACATTTGAAAATGGTAAAGAAAATCAATAAATAATTCCTTTAGACAAAAAAAAATAACTACTAGACAACAGTAATCTAATTCAAATTTTACTTGTTTAGTTATGCTAATTCATTCTTAGAGAATAGTTATTTTGACTTGGCATACTCTCCAATATGAGTTGAAAACTTACCGTGATTTACGAAGTTGGGATGCGTGAAGGAAGCAGTGGTACTTCCATTATTAGGAGTGCAATTTGACGCGCTAACAGATGAGATGCTCTGGTGGGATTGAAAAGTAGAAATGTCAAGATCACAAGTGCTTGTGCTCCAAAATTCACTGCTCTGTTTCCGCACCAACTGGCCTTGAATTCTTAGCCCTTTTGAAGGCTCATCCACGGCCGTAATGGGTATTGGTTTAGTGCAGGATCCAAAACAACCACTGCTCTGTTAAAAACCAAGTTAATCCATGCATAATATACACTTTAGCCGTAAAACGAAACTTAGAGCAAATAAAGACCTTCTCTCTTTCTCTAAATTCCTCTTTAATTCTCTCTCCAGAAGATGTATCAATTATTTCAAACATCTACTAAATGTAAACCAAATGAAAAATCATACACATATAGAAGATTTTATTAAAAGAATATAACTTTAGTTACATCTATTATACAAGAACTGAGCACAAATTGCAATCTGCTTGAAAACAAGAACATGAACTAGGTAAGAGCCGCATGGGAAACAGTAAGCATGGAATAGTTTAGTCAGAGAAACAGTCGAAATGATCCATTCCATCGGCTTCAGCTCATTTCCAGCCAAAAAAAGTGAACAAAACAAGGAATCACTCACTTAATAGAGATTATTGCCAACTGAAAATGATAGGATGGGCAATCTCCTATATTCACTAAGATTGATATAGAAACTGAAATTGTTATTTGATAACATCAATACGATCTCATCAGGGTTTAGCATCTAATGTAGAGAATTTCAATTAGATATTGGCCAAAAAGAAAAAAGGAAAACGCAGCTAACTATGAAGTGAAATTAACAAAATCCAAAAAAATCAAGGGCTATCATCCATTCATTAGCACAATTTCCACAGATCCTTTCATAAACAATCATCAAAATGACAGATTTTTTTCACCTAGTTTCACAGAAAACGAAGACTTACCCCATGCAATCGAGAAAGTGGCCCAACCAAACAGGAAACCAGCTACTCATCGTCACCATTTAAGACCAAGCCAAGCATCGATTCCCAGAGAGTGGGAATCCCAAAACCCAGAAGCTGGGAAAAGAAGAGCTTCGTAGAGGAACTCGGGATGGAAAATGAAACCGAAATTTTCCGAGAATTTTTTGGGTTTTCCGAGAAAAATTCCTTTGATGCAGTAGAGACCCCAGTATTGGCGGATTGCGGGTTCCTGTCTCCTATTCCTCCATATCCCACCCTGCTCCTCGTCTCTCAGCACTTCCCCATGATTAATGACTTTCCCTAATGAGAATTATTTTTCTCAATAATTCGCATTTTCTGAAAAGTTCTGTAGGATTATTATCCAAGGCTTCAATCTTTCTTCGGTTTAATGAAACATGGTAGTTTAATTGCCGACAATTTTGCAAATTATTTAGTATTTCTAAAAAAAATACATTAGTTATGCATTGAAAAAAGTGGTAGGTATTGAATTTGCTTGGCCTGTGAGCGAGATTAATGTATGGTTTGCACGTACAAATAGTCGAGCATGTGTTTGGGCAGTACATGACCATGTTAGAAGGCAGTTTATGATTTCACTTTATTCATTTCTCTTTTCCTTTGAGTGATTTTCTTTGCTTTTGAGATTCCTTGTTCACTATGTTTACTTTTTGCGTAGACTATTTTATTTTTGAATATTATGATATTATTAATGGACTGATGTTTTCAGCTCTAAATTTTGGATATTTGCTTTTCTGATAAATTATTTGGTTATTTAAATATTCTTCAGCAAACTATTTAATCTATTTATGATATGACGGTCAAATCTTTCCAAGGGTCGGATCGTTTCCCATCGTGACCCCTTTTTCAGGTTGTGACATGTACTTGCATTATTTCTCAATTATTCTTGTACCTGAGTTGCATCTTTGTCAAGTATTCTCGCGCGGGATAATTGAATTTTTCATGTTATAATCACACTTTATTTTATATATATATATATATATATATATATATATATAGCTCATTGTAATGTTTTTATATCGGTTCCTTGATTACACTGCATGGTTGCTATATAATCAAGGGTAAGCGCGGTCCGAGTCGGTCCGGTTTCAAACCAGGATCAAAATCGGACCGAATCTTTAGAGATTTTTATCCCAGAACCAGCATTGAGAGGGACTGGTACCAGACCTAAAATTTTGGTCCGGTCCTGGTTCTTCCGACCAAAAATCTGAATTTTTTTTTTTTTTAAAAAAGCGATAAATTTTTAACATACAAATTATCTAAAATAAATTCAACTATCTAACATACAAACTAAATCCAACTATTTAACACTAAAATGAAATCTAAGAAATAAAATTTAGGGAAAAAACCAATTATAGACATGTACTACGAGTTATTTTCAATTATAAACACAAACTATCAATTTTTACAATTCAAAACATGTACTTTGAATAATGTTCCAATTATAGACATTCCGGACGGACGGACTCACTCTCCGTCCGTCCGGACCTCATTTTCGCCAGACCGCGGACGGACGGTCTATATTACCGTCCGTCCGCTTAAATGAACGAATCATCTGCTGCCACGTCTTCCGGCCGGACGGAAACTTTCAGCGTCCGTCCGGTGAAGCGGGTTGATCAAATTAACGAAAAACCTGCCACAAACGCCGGACGGACGGACTATTATACCGTCCGTCCGTAGTAGTTTTCAGTAAAAACCCTATAAGAACTACCGCGGTAGTTTTGGTAAAGTACCAATTCTAACCGCGGTAAGTTCGGTTTTCTCGATCTTCTTTGAGAACGGACGGACGCTGTTGTCTGCGTCCGTCCGGCCGATCTTCGGAAGAAAACGGACGGACGGAATAATACCGTCCATCCGCAGTTTGGCAAAATTCTCCGAAGCGGACGGACGGAAGAATACCGTCCGTCCGTAGTTTTGTAAATATTTTCTGCGGACGGACGCAAGATGCTCCGTCCGTCCGTTCTTTCGCAGTTTTGTTTTTTTGTTTTGAATGACACTTAACTTTATTTTCTATTCGTTTTTGCAGATACTCCTCGTAAATGGCTGATTATTCAGATGATTTGATTGACCTTTCAAACTCCGAAGATGAACTTCGATATCTAGATGATGTTTCGATAGATTATGATAAGGAGGATGAGGCCCCGATGTACGATGATATCCCAGACGATGATTATCTAGATGATGTTTCTATTGATTATGCTATGGAGGAGGAGGCCCTGATGTACGATGATATGGAGGAGGAAGATCCATATTTTGAGGATATGCCAGTAGACGAACATATTGAAGAGGAAGTGCAAGCTCCAATATACGAAGAAATGCCTTCATTTGATCACTTGGAGGCGGTTGGACTAGTACAAGTACATTCAGTATCGCAGACTCTAGATGATGAGCTTCGAGAACCGCTAAATTCAGAGGATGAAGAGGTGCAAAGTAGACAAATACGAGCGGCCAATTCAGGTGATTTTGTTGTGAGCAGAAAGTATGGCTCTTTACAGGAAATTAAGGATGAAATAAGTCAATATTCTATGAAAAAAGGAGTTGATATAAAGATCGTTAACAGTTCAACGAAAAAGCTCACACCAAAATGCCAAGGAGTAGGGTGTAAATGGCATTTGCATGCTTCGGTTATGAAAAATGAAGCGAGCTTCCAAATCAAAGCTTATTATAATGCACACATTGGATGTAAACTTTATTGTAATTCATTTTATTCATAGTACTATAGATGTTGAAATATACAGGATGATATTACTTTCGGGGAGCCAGAAAACAAAGGAAACTCTGCCGAAATTCGGGCAGAGTTTCCTTTGTTTTTTGGCTCCCCGAAGCTATCCTGCATATTTCTACATCCAATCCATCTATCAAACATCAGATCTATCAATCTATCAAACTATGAACATATCAAACAGAATATCCATAACCATTCATCAGATCCATCCATCCATCAAAACTTATGAATATACAAAACAAAAAACTTATCCAGTCATAACCATTCATAACTATTCATCAGATCCATCTATAAAAAACTTATGAATATACAAAACCAAAAACAAGTCTTCATCGCCAAGTCCTCATTTCCAAGTCCTCATCGCCCGCCCTGCATGTAATATAAGTTAGATTAGAATGAATTCAAATATAACTATTAATGAATGAAATAATAAATCGTTCAAACATACCTAGGAGTCCCCAGCCTCGTCATCTCTAGCCCCAGCCTCGTCATCTCCATCCCCAGCATCAGTCTCAAAAAGGCTGTCACCCCCAGGCATCACTGCCTCGTCATCGGCATCATCGGCACCAAGGTCGGCACCAAGGTGGACAGGATCAAAAGAATGAGCATCAATCCAAGTCTGTAAGATCCTTCTCGTCTCTCTTTGGTAATCCGAGATACCTTTGAGGTATTTCATGATCCTCCGTTCACTAGCTGCCACCGTATCTCGAATCTCCTGTCTGATAGCAGCTATATCTATGGGTGGTCCCCCTCGACGAGGGGGTTGCAACAGAGGAGGGGGTCGAACATCATCAGGCTCAGTCCAAACTCCATCTACCTCCCTTAGGCCCATCTTCACAAGATGAGACCTGCCGAAGGCATCAATCTGTCTCTGTGGAAGGAGCTGGGCCGCTCGTGGAATCTGAATCTGAAAATGCTGGATAATCTTCATAATCAGAACTGTGTAGGCGAGGTTCTTGTTGCGGGCCCGTGAGATCTCCCGCATGTGGCTCAGAATGACGAAGCCGGGGTCAAACTTCCTGCCGCTGTACAATCTCTCCATGACATAGAGACACATGTAGCTGACGTGCTCTCTATGTCCTACGCGTGGCAGGATAGTGTGTGCGATGAGGTTGTGGAGGATGCGAGCCTTGACATTGAGCTCTCTGGCTATTGGCTTCACGAAGCCTTCAATATCAGCGTTCCTGTGAATCTGTCTACAGAACGCTGTACCCTCATCTGTTGCCAAGATAGGAAATGTCTTCAGGGCGTGGTAGTACCTCTCAGCGTCTTCTTCGTGAAAGCCAAGAATATCATTCACCACCTTAGGCGTAACTTCAAATTCTTGGCCCATGATATAGCTGGAGATAACTCCTTCCCTAGCAGTAACTGCTATGTTCGCATAGAATAAGCGAACTATCTTCTCGCAACTATCTCCATGCAGAGAGTATAGCCCTTGGAGTCCGATTCTATCAAACATTTCTCGAATCTCGAAGGACTCCCACCCTGAAAATTGTAAATAACAAATGAATAAGACATATCAACAACTTATTGAATGAATAAATAATAACTGAGTGAAAATTTACCTGTAAAGTCGATTATCTTGGTCATCGAGACCTTCCTCTGTGGAATATCTAGGAAATACTGCTCTCGGCAATGTTCACTGCGAAAATCACGACTACTTTGCAGGTCTCCAAGCCGTGAGGATGATGCAGGGGGGAGTGGAGGCAGAGGACGTGCATCTGACGCCCGTTGAGCTGACTGTGTGGCCTGCGGCCGTTGCTCTGCGACCCTTGAAGCTGCTTGCGGGGTCGGGGGACGTTGCTCTGAACCCCTTGCAGAGGACTGTGGGGTCGGGGGATGTGAAACCCGTGGAGTGGGCTCTGTAGAAGGTGGAGCAGTCTTTTGACGCTTTGACTGTCCATCTTTCGACTTCGAACTTTGTTTTGATGTCGAAGCTCCCTCTTTTCTGAAGTATGTCCGTTTGTCTACCATTCTTTACGATATGAAAATAGGAAACATCAAATATTAGCCACATGAAAATCAAATTTCGAACAAATACAAAACACAACAAACAGCATTGGTCCGGACGGACGTACCATTTCTGCGTCCGTCCGGAACTTCAAGGCGAATCAACCGGACGGACGGACTATTGGTTCGTCCGTCCGGATTGTTATGGATGATCCATACGGACGGACGCACTAAAACTGCGTCCGTCCGGAGGATCATCGTAACTAAAACCTAGGGCAGGCCGATTTCTACCGATTTAACCATACAAACCGAGAAAAATCATTAGGAGATGGACCGAAAATATACCTGGTATGTTTTGCAGTCGACGATTTGGCAAGAGATTTGAAGAACGTTGATGGAAAAATCGAGTATTTCGAACGGTTTTTCGTCCGACCTAAAACTCGTCGATCTGTTATAATCGACGGAAACGGACGGACGGACTAAAGTGCGTCCGTCCGTAGAGTACATATGAATTCATACGGACGGACGGACTAATGTACGTCCGTCCGTAGGTCGAGAATTACAATACTTTTACCGGACGGACGGGGAAATGTTCCGTCCGTCCGTGCACGTGGCATCTTTTAATTGGCTTGACACGAACGGACGGACGGTAATATAGACCGTCCGTCCGCTGTCTGGCGAAAATGAGGTCCGGACGGACGGAGAGTGAGTCCGTCCGTCCGGCATGTCTATAATTGGAACATTAATCAAAGTACATGTTTTGAATTGTAAAAATTGATAGTTTGTGTTTATAATTGAAAATAACTCGTAGTACATGTCTATAATTTGTTTTTTCCCTAAAATTTAACATCCAAAATAAATCCAACTACTTAGCATACAAACTAAATCCAACTATCCAACATGAAAATAAAATCTAATAAACAAAATTCATCATCCAAAATAAATTCGACTATTTAACATACAAACTAAATCCAATTATCCAACTAACTTATCAATTTCATTCCAACTTCCAAACAATCAATTCCAAACCATTAGAGATAAACATTAAAATGAAATCAATAATTGCAACCATATCAAGTCATCGATGTGTCATCTTCTATAAAATTTTCATTGGTAAGGTCAATGGAATTTGCAAAATGCAAAATATTGAGGCATTAGTTAAACACTGGAGATAAACATGTAAAATAAATAAATATTAGAATGTTCGAACCTTCTTTTGTAGTTGTGATAGTATTATCTTCAAAATCATTATCAATGTTTGTAGAAATTTTAAAAGAATTGAATGTTTTGAGCCAACTTTGGGAGCATATTAGAGTTTTGTTGTGAAAATTAGTTCGTAAGTGTACGAGTCGCAACAAGTAATACAGTGACAAAGAGAGTGTCTAACCCACGAGAACTTGTTAATTAAAAATCGAAATAATTAATCTTAATTCTAAATTGAACACTCGTTTTTATGGGTTTCAAGAATTGAAAGTAAAATAAACAATTAAAATAATTATAAATAAACTAAGATAAAATAGTGCAACAAATAAAATAGGATTAAATCAAATTGATAAAAGCCTAGGTACTACGATTTCACCAAGACAATATTTATTTCAATCCTTCGCAATTATATTCATAAATATTCTTCCTATGTTGATGATCGATTTCACTAAATTCTAGTACAATCTCTCTCGAACATTGCATAGTTTATCTGATTAATGGGTTATCACTTCTCAGTCTCAAATCCTACATTAATCAAATACAAATAAACCAAGAAATCACTGTGATCACACCAATACCGTAACTATCTCTAGCCTACGTATATTCATGACATTAATTTCAGTACTCGGATATTTATCATCTCTCGGTCTCAAAACATCCCAAACATCAAGTAAAGATTGGCCAGAAATTTACAGGCTTTAAGAACAGAAATTAAATGTGCCAATAGTTGTGGAAGAAATACTCAATAAATATAATCAAACGAAGGAATGTAAAATAAACATAGTCTGGCTACATCGTAGCCCTATAAGAAAGAGTTTAGTTCATGCTAAAAGAAAAATAAACAATAATATCGAAGTAATGGATAATTAAATAGTAGAAATAAAAAGGAAGAATAAACTATGAAAATAGCTGATCGCCTTCAGAATCGCCTCTTTGCCGAAAGCTCTCCTTCTGCTGCTCTCTGTCGCCGCCTAGCCGAATCCAAAATTGCCGAACGCCCTTTCTTTAGGTCTGCTAGGTTTTTAATGTTTTCTTTCAACTCGATTAATGGTGAAGATTAAGTCTATCTTCAGGTGAACGGCTCGGATTAAAACAAATCATCTTTCCAAATTTGTAAATTGATAGGCGATCGATCGCTGGCATGTATAGTGATCGATCACTGCTTTTCCTTGCATGTATGGCGATCGATCGCTGGCAAGTATAGCAATCGATCACCTTTTATTCTGTTTCCAAAATCTGTGGTCTTCAGCGATCAATCGCAAGATAGTGTGGCGATCGATCGCTGCTTGTCCCCTGCCTTCTACTGGTTCTCGTTTTCTTCTGCTTCGTCTTTTCAGCTTCTATTTGTTTCTTCTTTCCTTTTCTCTTCAACTTCTTTCGTTATAGCTACGTCCTGTTCTAAATTAATTATTTGCACACTTTCACAAAATTTATCAAATTCTTTCACATACTTGAGAAAAACTTATCAAATCAAGTGTAAAAAGTATAAATAAGTGTATAAAATACACACTTATCAAGTTTCAACACTTTGGGGGGTTAGAAAACTGTGAAAGTCATCAAGAACACGATCACCACAACTAAAAGCAGATTCTGATGCCACTGTTGAAATTAGAATGATCAATATATCTTTCGTAGTTGCACTCAAAACTCAATACTTATCGGCGTTCCTCTTCCACTAAAATAATATGTCAGAACTGTCTGAAAAATTCTCTAACTTCTCAGACAAAGATAGATCAATCTCTGACATATTAGTTTCATCACTTCTCTCAGAAGAATTGTCAGACCCACAAAACATAAAGTACACTGTAGTTGAACGAGCTTGAGTTAAAGAATTTATTGACTTTAGAGACATTTGTTGACTATTACTGCTATTTGGAGTCTGGTCTTCATTGATTGTATCACTTTTATATTCGGTATACAACTTTTCAATTACATCATTTACCTGCTTTGTGTATTGTGCAGCTCTTTTATTGCCAAATAAAATAACTAAACAATGCCGTAAAAATTTTATTTTGCAACTTGGATAAAAAACAATAGCAACATATACAAGCATGTTTATTTTTTTCAAAAGATTCTCAATATTTATCAAACTTATTTTGCATCTCGTTGGTCATTCTTTTTAGCATTAAATTATCATTGTTACCATATATCTCAATAGCAATCTTTAAATTACAAATTTCATCTACTTGCATATTCGATGTAATATGCAGAGAAGCAGAAACATTAAGTGTCATATTATAAAATATCTCTAAGAATTTTATGTATTCTCGAATACATGACCAATTTTCAGATGTGGATAAACCTTGCACTCCCATTTCATGCAAGAAAGATGTATCATTCTCTACTAATTTTTCAAAAGCTCTTTCATACTTCTTAGCGCTTGCCAACATCAAATACGTAGAATTCCAACGAGTAGGAACGTTGAGCAACAAATTACTTTTACAAGTAATTTTAACCGCATCAACGCAAGCTTTGAACTGTTGCAATCTTCGCGGAGAAGACTTTACGAACTTAACAACTGTTCGTACCCTTGCAATGGACTCATGATGTTCTTTCAAACCATCAGAAATGATCAAATTGAGGACATGTGCAAAACATCTTACGTGCATATGATCGCCATTTAAAATCAACCCCTTCCAATCCTAAATGTTACATTCACTTCACTAAGGAGGGAAGATTGTAACATTTAGGATTTCAAAATTCTAAATTCAAATTGAAATCTCCAAATTAATTCAAAAATCAAAATCTAATCTACTATTTGAATCCTAAAATCTCTAAGATACACATTGATATTGATTCTAATCAGCAATTGGATGAATTTAGTCTGAAAATCGTCTAAATTCAGATGAACATTGGATTTACACCACCCTAACAACTAACAAACAGAGAACATCTCTAGAAATCTGATTGGGGATTAGATTTACCAGCTACAAATCCGTTTTGTAAGATCGTGATTGTCTGAGAGGGGGGGTGTGAATTAGAAATTCTCACCTAATTGTTTATTTAGAAACTTAATTTTCTCTATCAGACTAGTCACTTAAGTTTGTTAATTTATTTGTTTGCACTAATAGTAAACACAAATAAAATGGAAGTAAAAAGCTGAGATAGAGAAATTGACACCGAGAGTTTTTTCGTGGTTCGGCCAAACTTGCCTACGTCCATGCTTCAAGGTTTTTCTCCCTTGAAGATCCTTAACTTCTCCTCAATGAGATTTCCAGATCGAGCTTCACGGGCGTCGATCTACAGCCTTACAAATTTAGATTGAACTTCACGGGCGTCAATCCACTGCCTTCAGGTTTTTACAAGTTCGAGTAGTACAGAACTGGACTACACTCTCTCAAAAGTCAAATCTCAAGTTTAGAAGCCGAGAGATGTAGAATATAAAAGAGTAATACAGGAAAGTGAGCTTGCGAGAATTGTGTGGAAGAATAAATCAAATTCGCAAAAAGTTCTTCTCTTGAGCTATAGTTCTTCTATTTATACTTGCGTCTGTAATCTGTTCTTCATCCAGAAGGCTCCTTGTTTCCGTACAAAAAATGTGACCGTTGTGAATAGTCCGTACTAAAAAAAACTAGTCGTTGAGCTCTGGAGTCGCTATCACTTATGGCGGAAGACTTCGATTGATGTTATTCAATTGGACGACTTCATGATTCAGACGATGTTGTATATTTGGACGAAGTCTTGATTCAGTTGATGTTATTCACTTTGACTACTTCGTGATTTAGTATCTGGTCGTCGTTGTTTTCGGTTGATGTTCAACATCTGGACGATGTTGATTTCGGTTGACATTCAAAATCTAGATGACGTTGATTTCGGTTGATATTCAAAGTCTGGACGATGTCGATTTCGGTTGATGTTCAAAGTCTGGTCGATGCAACTTAGTTCCACCATCGGTCGACATTGATCTTAGTAGATGTCAGTCTGGTCGATGTAATTTCCACAGACAACTACAACTGCCTTGATTCGGTCGATGTCCCTTTGTCATTTTGCAAACACCAGACTTGACTACCAACACTTAACCAAAATCGTTAGAAAACACAATACCCTTTTTAAAGGACATTCACAAAAAGATACTACAGATCTTAACATCTTTCATCTCTAATAATCATTTCTTATTTAAATATATCATATTAATTATAATCATCAAAAAACAAAGTTACTTAAACATATTTTAAGCTAACACGTTTGAGCTCGGATTTTGGGGGAAGTTGGTTCAGAATCCCTCCTATAAATGGAGGTGTTCGGGAGAAGAGAAACTCACACCAAAATCACTCGAGCTCTGTAAACCAGAGAAGATTTTTACTTACCTCAGTCTCTGACGCGGCAAATCTCCTCCAACGAGAAGGAACTCCTCGACTAAAAGCTCCGACGAAGCCCCTTGACCTCCGTCGACGACCCATCGGAGTAAGTCTCTCTCTCTCTCTCTCTTTCCGTTTTCTTCTCTCTGTCGCGCCCTCCCTCTGTCTCTGATTCTCCCTATTTTCTCTGGACAGAAAACGCGAAGAGGAAGGCAGTGGTTCAGTTTTAAGGAAAAACTAAACCGGTTCACTTAGACAATCTAGACCGAACCGGACTAGCAGTGAACCAAACTGACCCGACCCGTACTGTTCACCGAACCGGCTGTAACACCCCTAAGTCCGTACCCATTTACCCGTATAAATTTTTCATTTCTATTTTACATTTTTTTAAAATAAAACTTTAAAAACCTAACGTTAAAGCGGAATTGAAATCGAAACCGAAACCGGAATCGAAATCGAACTTCGTTTGGTAAATCGTTTCAAATATAAACTAAAACTATTAATAAATAAAACTTAAAACATTTAAATATTTAATAAAAACTAAAGGAGGGGCAGAATCGGAAATGGGGCTGCCAAAAGGAGGCAGCGATCGATCTCTGTAAAATACAGAGATCGATCGCTGCAACGAAGTTCGATTTCGATTCCGGTTTCGGTTTCGATTTCAATTCCGCTTTAACGTTAGGTTTTTAAAGTTTTATTTTAAAAAAATGTAAAATAGAAATGAAAAATTTATACGGGTAAATGGGTAAGGACTTAGGGGTGTTACACCGGCACTGTTCACCGACCTGACCCGGTATTATTCACCCGAACTAGACCCGAACCAAATTTCTACCTGAATCAAATCAGACCAATCGAAGATTTAACCGGTAAGAAATTTCTGCCCAAATTCTTCTGAAGTTGAAATAATTTTTAATATTGATATTCGAATTAGACAGGAAAAATTTCGAAACTGTCCGATTCAATCTAAATCGATCCAACCGATCCATTCCGACCTAAGATTTCAACGTAAGGAATTTCTGCTCAAATTACCTTGAAATTAGATTTATTAAGTAGGATTTTAATATCAAAAATTTTATTTGAGCAGGTTACTATTTTGGATTTTTTGAAATATCCTGATAAACATTAATTGCTCGGAATCCAAGTAAGTGTAAATATAATATTTTACAACGTTTTGGCTACGGCCCTACATCACATGATAGATTACTTTCCTTATAACTGTTTTATTTTATCACACGTTTTTTGATAGTTGATGTAACAACCTCAATTTTAAAATTCCCAATTTGAAACCCTAAAATTTATTCCCAAATCGATTTAAGTTAAATCTTGAGCGAAAAAAAAAAACCTTAATTAAAAATTTTAATTGAATTCATTAAATGTGCGGAAGCTTTAATCAAAATTTAAAACATTAAATAAAATTGTCAAAAATTCGAAATAATTGCATAATTAAATAATTCATAAAACTTTAATTTCAAAATTTAACACATGTTCTTCGGAGTTTTAATTTTTAAAATAACATTTAAAATACTTAAAACTTAAATACTTTAAATTCATTTATTAGGAAATTCACAGTCTTCTTCTGTATGCTTGCTTGCCCTTGGAAATTTTTTGATTTCAGCCAGTTCTTCCTCAGATAGAAATTCACCTACATCATAAAATTATATAACTATGAGTTTAACTCAGTAAGTGAAAATACGTGCAAGTGTCAAAATTACATTTAATTTTTACCGAATCCTGATTACAGACTGGTTGGAATTCATTTCCCAACCTTATACTTAGTCATCTCATTGTCGTTTAAGCGTAGTCAAACAGACGGGTTGGAACTCTTTTCTCGACCTTAGGCTTTAGCCATTGTATTCATATACATACAAAATGTCCTACTAATTTTATCTTCATACTATCTTATGTCAATGCCTAAACATGCAAACTCATTTATCAAAAACAGATAACAAAATAATTGTAAGAAAATAATATACGTTTTATGATGTAGAGACATAGCCAAAACATTGAAAACATAGTATTTTTCACTTACCTGAATTCCGAGCGAAAGGGTTATCAGTATTTTCTGAAATTCTAAATAATTTCTTGCCTAAAAAATATTTAGGTATTAAAATCCTACTTAAATAAATCTAATTATACACTAATTTAGGCAGAATTTCGTTACTAGTAAAATTTTAGATCAGTTCGGGTCGAAATTCGAGTCGAGTCAAAATTCGGGTTGCTGGCCTGTTCGGTTTGTGCTATTCTGATTTGGTTCGGTTCAAGTTAAGTAAACCAGTTCGGTTCAGGCTAAATGAACCGGTTCAGTGTTTTAAAAAAAAAAACTGAACCCTTTCTTCTCTGTTTCCCTTCTTCTTCGCGCGAACAGAGAACACAGAGAGAGCGAGAGAGTTTTGCCAAGAGGGAGAGAACGAGAGGGAGGGAGTGAGGCCGAGAGAGAGGGAGGTCGGAGGTCAGAGATCGGCTGATGAGAGTTCGGCTAGGTGAGCGCCGAACGCCGAGTGAGGTTCGGCCGAGGAGGGTTTCGCCGGAGAAGAGTTCGGCCGAAGTTCATAATGGCGATTTTCGGCGAGGTGAGCTCCGATTTTTGGTGTGATTTATCCCTCACCGAGCTACCCAATTTAGGCGAAGCTTTTTCAATTTTTCATGTTTCTTCCTCTGTTAATTATCAATTTTCGTCTGCCAATTTAGGGTTTGTCAAATTTTTCGGGCTAGAAAGAAGTTCTTCCTTCTTTTTATTCAAAATTGGTTGATGCACATGTTTCTTATGTTATAGTTGAGCACACATGTTAGAATATCGACATAGAATTGTTTAAAAGATAAAATGGTTAGGACATTTGCATGTGTATGAAAATGATGGAATTGACGGAATCTACATGATAGCAAAAGTCTGAACGACAGTGAGATGGTGAGCTTGAACGTTAAAAGTAAAAGTAAAAAATAACGAAGTCTGAACGACAATGAGATGGCTAAGTCTTAAAAGAATGTTGAGTTTTTCAACCAGTATGTAACAGTTAACAGGATTTGGTAAAAATAAAAGTAAAAGTTTTGTAACTTGCACGTATTTTCGCTTACTGAGTTATCTCATAGTTTTTAATTTGTGATGTAGGTGAATTTTTATATGAGGAATAACTAGCTGTGATTGAGAACCCTCCAATGGCAAACGAGCATACAAAAGAAGAAAATATTGTTGAGTTTGAAGAAAATAATTTAAATTAGTATGCTTTAGTTTTTCAAACAATATTTAAAGTTTTATTTCAATTTAAGATTTTGAATAAATTATGTTGAATTTGATTGTTAAATAAAGTTTTATAAAATTGTTTTAAATATGCAATTATTTCAAGTTTCCGACCAATTTATTTATACTCTGATAAAGCTTTCACGCATTTAAGAGTTTCCAGTTATTATTATGTATTTAATATCATGAAAATAAGATTTTAACGCTCGATTTTAAATTAATTTTAGGAAAAATTTTAGGGTTTTGAAAATTAGGGTTTAAAATTTGAGATTTTTAAATTGAGGCGTTACAGTGAACCTTTAGCTTCAAGTCTTGAAGGTCTTGTTCCCGAACCGGTTTCGAGATTTTGGTATTCGGACCGTGGACCGGACCGAAATCGACAAAATTTTTATTAGGAGGACCGGTCCCGAACTGAAAACCTTGGAGGATCGATCGAAACCAGACCGAAACCTTCGATCCGATCCAGTCCGGTTCCCGGTTCTGGTTCCTGGTCCGGTGTTGCCCACCACTATATATAATAATGGCTTAATCATGAGTTGGATCTAAACTTCATTATTAGACCCTCTTCTTGCTAAGATCATGTCTTATATGAATTTGAAAGTTTCGTGCGCCGTGATTTTGTGTAAGATTTATTGGACCAAATCTGGGCTGAACCTAGGTCACACTTGGGGATCAGGCCGGCCCAACTTTGTCCGAAGATGACCCTAATCTGTTGAAAGCTTAAACAAGAACTTTCTTCTTCTTCTTTGATTCCTAAGAATATTCACAAGTTTGTTTAAACATAATAAATTTATACAAAAGCTAATAATATCATAAACTGAGCATGTAAGGTACTATAAGTTGGAATTCAGCTTCCTGGTGTATCTTTTGTGCTCATCTGTCGAACTGGCGGTGCAACAAAACAAAAGCGATAAAATAAAATTATGAATTTTTTACATAGATTTACAGTCGATATTGCAACAAACTCCTATATAGATTTCTCTAATTGTACACGCTAAATAATTTGTTTTTCAAATAAACTAGGAGCAGAGGAAGATGTCTTAATATTACCATTTAATTGTTAGACGTGTAAACACACGTATACTACTTTATGTGGGCTTGTGTATGTGTTTAAATCACTAGGCTAATTTCATTGTTTAGGGCCTTAAGTGATCAATTTAGAAAAGCCCTATTGACTTATAATTAAGTATGGGCTTAATGGGTAGATACCCATATTAGGCCTATTAGGGTTTTAATGGGAACCCTAATAGACTAATATATAAAGAAACTTACGGTTATGGTCCCCAACACATCAAACAAAAGGAGGAATTCTAGATCTCTCCAATTCCATCATTGAGAGAGAACCGATTGGAATCATTAGGTGTTTGATTGAGGAAGACCAATCAACCAACCAAAATATATCACGATGAATTCCGGTACGCAATTCTTTTTATCTTAATAATTTGACATGATTTGATCTTGGTGTTGTTCTAGGGTTTAGAACAAATCTGGTTTATTTGGTTTACATTTGGTATCAGAGCAAGTAATCATGTTAAATTGTTAGATTCAATTTAAGTAATTTTAGTATTCTTCACCTATTTAGTATTTCTTTGGTGAATTTTTTGTTTTTTTGGCTTTCTCGCGGGTAAGTAGTGCGATGACCCACCATGGAACTTGCGTTAAGTTGGTGTTTTTTATTTTTGGGTTTCTTTATTGGTACGTACTGCTGCGAGGAGGGTTTGGGTATGTAAGGACCCACATTTGGCAAATTTTTTTTGTGTTTATTGGTTTCTTCATGGGAACGTACTGGGGAGGGTTTCTTTATTTTATCACATATGGGTATTGACCCACAATTGACAAACCAATAAGGACTCTCTGTAAGTTGATTGTTACATAAAGCATGAATAAATTATTCAAATAAAAGTAAAAGTTTCTGTTTGTATTAAACATAGGGTAATTTATTCAGTAATTTTTATTTGGTTGGTGCACACGTTGGATTAAATTAATTAAGGATATTATATTTATATTCTTATGTCTTATATTTCAAGTCTGATTTGTTGAAATAATATGTTGCCAAAGTAGCCTCTGTTATGTAAATTAATTTGATTTGAAATATAAAGATGTGTATATCTATTATTCATGCGGATAATGATTGACCCAAAGGAAGGTTATTATTTGGCCGAATAATAGGTGTACGTGTCGTAATGAGTGTGTGACTATTATAAGGAATTACTCATGTGGATAATAGTCGGTCCAAAGAAAGACTATTATTTGACCGAGTTTATTGTCCATGCTTTGATTACTACGTGGAGAGTACCGTTTGCAAATTGATGTTATGACCCAAAGGTTGAATATTAATGTTGTGTTTGGTATCTTGTTTTAATGGGCCCACCTTTTATGTATTAACTTGTGAGTAATATTTTTTTGTTCTATGTTTAGTTTCAGCATCTGCTTCACAAATATCTACCAATTTGAACTTGATCCCTATGCTTAATGGGTCGAACTTTAAGGCTTGGCTAGAGAACGTGGAAATCGCTCTCGGATGCATGGATCTTGACCTTGCATTAAGGACCGACAAACCCACTGCTACTCCGGAAGACCCGAATACGGTCAATATAGAAAAGTGGGAACGGTCAAACCGCATGAGTCTTATGATCATTAAACGCTCCATTCCGGAATTTTTTCGGGGCTCTATGACTGAGGACAAAGATGTTAAGAAGTTCCTAGCTCAAATTGAGACTTACTTTGCCAAAAATGAGAAAGCAGAAGCAATTAGTTTTCTTGCTTCTCTGATTTCTATGAAGTATAAAAGCAAAGGGAACGTAAGGGAGTACATTATGGAAATGTCTCATCTCGCTGGAAAACTAAAGGAATTTGAGATCGAGATTAAAGAAAACCTTCTCGTTCATCTAGTTCTTATCTCTCTTCCTGCACAATTCAATCAGTTCAAAATAAGTTACAATACTCAGAAGGAAAATTGGAGTATTAATGAGCTGATATCTCAGTGTGTGCAAGAAGAGGATAGGATTAATCGAGATAAGACTGAAAGTGCTCACTTGGCATCTACTTCTCAGAATAAGAAAAGAAAGAAACCTGAGGATGCTGCAAATGTGACAATTGAGAAAAAAGGGGAAAAGAAGCAGGATAAGAAATTTGCCTGCCATTTCTGCAACAAGACTGGTCACTTCAAGAAGGAATGCCCAAAATATGCCAAATGGCGTGTAAAGAAGGGTAAATTTCTTACTTTGGTTTGTTCTGAAGTTAATTTAGCTTCTGTACCAAGGCACTCTTGGTGGGTAGATTCTGGTGCTACTACTCACATAAGTATGTCTATGCAGGGTTGCCTGTGGAGCCGACCGCCAAATGATGTTGAAAGATTCATCTATGTGGGCGATGGCAAAACAGTTCCAGTTGAAGCTGTTGGGAATTTTAGATTGCTTTTCAAGACCGGATTTTATTTAGATTTGAATGAGACTTTTGTTGCTCCGTCGTTCAGACGGAATTTGGTTTCTATTTCTTGTTTGGACAAATTTGGTTATTCTTGTTCTTTCGGAAATAATAAAGTTAATTTCTTTCTCAATTCAAATCTTGTTGGTTCTGGTTCTTTGATTGATAATCTATATATGGTTGATTCTGTAGCTTCTTATAATGAAATTCTGCATACTAATTCAAAAGGTACAAAGCGTAAATTAGAAGAAAATTCTGCTACATTATGCCACAAGCGTTTAGGTCATATCTCCAAAGAGAGAATTCAGAGGCTTGTGTCAGACGGAATTTTAGATTCCCTTGATTTATCAAATCTTAAAGTTTGTGTGGAATGCATTAAGGGAAAACAAACCAATAAAAGAAAATTAGGTGCTAATAGGTGCTCGAGCGTCTTAGAACTGATTCATACGGATATTTGTGGTCCATTTCATACGGCATCTTGGAATGGACAACAATACTTTATCACATTCATAGACGATTACTCGAGATATGGATACATTTACCTAATTCATGAGAAGTCACAATCCTTGGACGTTTTTAAGTCCTTTAAAGCTGAAGTTGAACTTCAACTTGATAGGAAAATTAAAGCCGTCAAATCTGACCGTGGAGGGGAATATTACGGTAGATATGATGGGTCAGGTGAACAACGTCCAGGGCCATTTGCTGAATACCTAAAGGAGTGTGGAATCGTCCCGCAATACACAATGCCGGGCAAACCCAGCATGAACGGTGTCGCGGAAAGACGAAACCGCACTCTTAAGGACATGGTAAGAAGCATGATAAATCATTCTTCTTTACCAGAATCACTTTGGGGTGAAGCACTAAAGACTGCAGCATACATTCTCAACAGGGTACCGAGTAAAGCAGTAGCTAAAACCCCTTATGAGTTGTGGACGGGAAAGAAGCCTAGTATTAGGCATCTTCACGTTTGGGGTTGTCCAGCTGAAGCTAGAGCATACAAACCTCAGGAAAGAAAACTGGATGCAAGAACAATTAGCTGCTATTTCATCGGTTACGCTGAACGCTCACGGGGTTTCAAGTTTTATAATTCCACTACTAGGTCAATTTTTGAGACGGGAAATGCCAGATTCTTTGAGGATATTGATTTTGAGAGGGAAGAGGATATGAGGAATGTTGTCTTCGAAGAGGAACATATTTCTCTTCCTAATGTGGTTTCAATTGATGTTCAGAATTTAATATCTGACATCGATCAAGAACCAATTTTGGAACAAGACAACAATGAAGTTCCTCATGAAGTACAAAATCAACAACCTCAAGAACATGAAGAAGTGCCATTAAGGAGGTCCACTAGAGATAGAAGGAGTGCGATTCCAGATGATTATTATATATTCCTTCAAGAACATGAGGAAAATGTAGGCATAATGGAAGACGATCCTATAAATGTTCGTCAAGCCTTACAAAGTTCTAACTCTCAAATGTGGATAACTGCCATGGAGGAGGAAATAAAATCCATGAAAGACAACGATGTTTGGGATCTTGTTGACTTGCCATTCGGGGCGAAACCTATTGGTTGCAAATGGATATTTAAGACCAAAAGGGATTCACATGGCAATGTCGAAAGATATAAGGCTCGTCTTGTCGCGAAAGGATTTACTCAAAAGGAAGGCATAGATTACAAAGAAACCTTCTCTCCAGTATCGACGAAGGATTCATTTAGAGTAATCATGGCACTTGTGGCTCACTTTGATTTAGAGCTACATCAGATGGATGTTAAGACTGCGTTTCTAAATGGAAACATTGATGAAACGATTTATATGTTGCAACCAGAAAACTTTGTATCTGGAGATCCAAAGTCTATGGTATGCAAATTAAAGAAATCCATCTATGGTCTTAAGCAGGCCTCCCGTCAATGATATCGCAAATTTCATGAAGTTATTATCTCGTATGGTTTTGAGGTAAATTTAGTAGAAGATTACGTATATCACAAATTCAGTGGAAGTAAATTTGTCTTTCTGGTTTTATATGTCGATGATATACTCATAGCTAGTAGCGATGTTGGCTTCTTGCATGACACCAAGTGCTTTCTCAAAAGGAATTTCGAGATGAAAGATCTTGGTGATGCCTCTTTTGTATTAGGAATTGAGATACTGCGAGATCGCTCTCAAGGTATTTTGAGATTGTCACAAAAGAGCTACATCGATAAAGTATTGAGTAGATTTGGCATGAGTGTTTGTAAACCCGGAGACACCCCTGTAGCTAAAGGAGATAAATTTTGTCTTGGTCAATGCCCTAAGACCGAACTTCAGAAACAGGAGATGCAAAAGATTCCTTATGCATCTGCAGTAGGAAGCCTTATGTATGCTCAAGTATGTACGCGTCCGGATCTTGCGTTCATAGTTGGAATGTTGGGTAGATATTTGAGTAACCCAGGATTAGAACATTGGAAGGCAGCCAAACGGGTTATGAGGTATTTGCAGAGAACAAAAGATTATATGCTCACCTATCGGAAGTCAGAAATTCTGGAGATCATTGGGTTTTCTGATTCCGATTTTGCTGGATGCCGAGATAGTGAGCGATCCACTTCGGGCTATATCTTCATGTTGGCTGGAGGAGCTATTTCCTGGAGGAGTGCCAAGCAAAAACTCATAGCTTCTTCAACCATGGCAGCAGAATTTATAGCTTGTTTTGAAGCATCCAATCATGGTTTATGGCTTCGCAATTTTGTCACAGGGCTGCGAATTATAGTTGGAATTGAAAGACCACTAAAGTTATTATGTGACAATCGGTCAGCGGTGTTGTATTCCAATAACAACCGAAGCACTACAAAGTCTAAACATGTGGACATTAAGTTTTTGGTTGTGAAGGAAAGAGTTCAGAATGGTCAAATTTCTATAGAACACATAGGAACTGGTTCCATGCTTGCAGATCCTTTGACTAAAGGTTTACCACCCAAGGTCTTTCATGAGCACGTTGCTAGTGTAACGACCCCTCATCCCAGCAAGATATTGTCCGCTCCGGGGATTGGGCCGCAGCCCAATATCCTCCCCTCACGGCTTTGTTTGGCGAGAGCACTTCCCGGAAGGTCACCCAACCTGGAATTACTCTCGCTGAAGCCCTCTTAACTTCGGAGTTCTTATGGGATCCGTTGTCAATTGAGCTCCAAAACGCGTCTTGCTATCTTGGGAGGGATCTCTTACATATGTTTCATTTCCACATACTTCCCCAAGCGCTGTGAGATTGTGACGACCCCCTCTTTACGACCTGTCACCTTCCGGCTCGCCCGCGCGGACCTACCGCCATCCGGGTTCCGGTTCGTGCAGCCATCGTACCAGTACAGATTCGGGACTTACCGATTCGGCCTCCACCAATCACCCCCCTGGGGGCCCAACGTCCTCGTTGGCCACAATTCCGGTTGGGTACAGGCTCTGATACAAGTGTAAAGACCCGTCATCCCACGCAAGACTACGTGTCGCTCCGGGGATGGGCCGCAGCCAATATCTCCCCTCACGGCTTTGTTGGCGAGAGCACTTCCCGGAAGGTCACCCAACCTGGAATTACTCTCGCTGAAGCCCTCTTAACTTCGGAGTTTCTTATGGGATCCGTTGTCAATTGAGCTCCAAAACGCGTCTTGCTATCTTGGGAGGGATCTCTTACATATGTTTTTCATTCCACATACTTCCCCAAGCCTGTGAGATTGTGACGACCCCCTCTTTACGACCTGTCACCTCCGGCTCGCCCGCGCGGACCTACCGCCATCCGGTTCCGGTTCGTGCAGCCATCGTACCAGTACAGATTCGGGACTTACAGATTCGTCATCAGCAATCACCGCCCGCCCTTGGGGGCCCAACGTCCTCGTTGGCCACAATTCCGGTTGGGTACAGGCTCTGATACCATTTGTAACGACCCCTCATCCCAGCAAGATATTGTCCGCTCCGGGGATTGGGCCGCAGCCCAATATCCTCCCCTCACGGCTTTGTTTGGCGAGAGCACTTCCCGGAAGGTCACCCAACCTGGAATTACTCTCGCTGAAGCCCTCTTAACTTCGGAGTTCTTATGGGATCCGTTGTCAATTGAGCTCCAAAACGCGTCTTGCTATCTTGGGAGGGATCTCTTACATATGTTTCATTTCCACATACTTCCCCAAGCGCTGTGAGATTGTGACGACCCCCTCTTTACGACCTGTCACCTTCCGGCTCGCCCGCGCGGACGTACCGCCATCCGGGTTCCGGTTCGTGCAGCCATCGTACCAGTACAGATTCGGGACTTACAGATTCGGGTCATCACAGCTAGTATGGGTGTTATTTTGTATGATACTTTGGTCTAGTTGGAACTAGTAATTTTGTGATTGATTTTTGACCATATTTCAGTTATTTTCTATGGAATAAAGTTGAAGGTTTATATTTCATTTACTGAACTCGGTTAAACATGTGTGTAGTTTTACATTGCGGTTTTGCACTAAAGTCTTTTGCGGTTTTTTGCAATAAAGGGACTTCAATTTATGATCTCACTAAAGAATGAAGTCAATGACCAGTTGGAAACAGGCATGATTGAGATCACCTTGCATGTAGTTTTCATGCTACCTATCCATACTTGATCTATGTCGTTGAATATGTTAGTATTGGTGACCACAGAAGGTCTGGTTACGATAAATGTGACGAAAGCCGTTGTGATTCCGTACTAACATAGGAGATGGACCAGATTGAACTAAGGAAAGTCTTATGATAAATATTAGCCTTCGGAAAGAGCTCTCTAAGGTATGTGTGATTTTTTTTGGTATTAAATACACAAACACAGCCCAAGTTGGAAATTGTTAGACGTGTAAACACACGTATACTACTTTATGTGGGCTTGTGTATGTGTTTAAATCACTAGGCTAATTTCATTGTTTAGGGCCTTAAGTGATCAATTTAGAAAAGCCCTATTGACTTATAATTAAGTATGGGCTTAATGGGTAGATACCCATATTAGGCCTATTAGGGTTTTAATGGGAACCCTAATAGACTAATATATAAAGAAACTTACGGTTATGGTCCCCAACACATCAAACAAAAGGAGGAATTCTAGATCTCTCCAATTCCATCATTGAGAGAGAACCGATTGGAATCATTAGGTGTTTGATTGAGGAAGACCAATCAACCAACCAAAATATATCACGATGAATTCCGGTACGCAATTCTTTTTATCTTAATAATTTGACATGATTTGATCTTGGTGTTGTTCTAGGGTTTAGAACAAATCTGGTTTATTTGGTTTACATTAATTACTAATTCCAAAAGGGAATAATTTACAAAGAAATATGAACATAAGAAGATGGAGAAGGGTAAAGTCAATAAGAATATGCCAACTTTTGAACCAAACGATCCCTTAAGATTCCATTGTAGAGAGCCACTCTATTTGCAGGCAATTCTATTTCACTTCTTCCTTTTCCGCTCTTGTTTACTTTTGGAGAAGATGATGAGCTTCGTCTTCCAAATTCTTCACCATTTTCAATACGATCCACCGCATCTTCTGCAAACTGAACCTTCTTTTCAGTCTTCTTCTTCTTCTTCTTCTTCTTCCCATCTGCAACAAGTGAAAAACCCACATCAAATTCGAGCATGAAAACCTCTATCTACTTTTCTAGTAAAAGATTGTGGTTTAAGTTCACACCGGAAGAGATACAGGAGCGTAGAGATGGAGGAGAGAAGTGGGTAAGATGATGCTGAGAAGAGGGGGACTTTTGGAGGCATAAAGCGAGGAAAATTACAGTGCCTGAAAAAGCTACCATGGCTGTAACCATAGCCATACCTTGGGAGCTTGACATGGTAACAAGACAAGAAGAAGAAGAAGAAGAAGACTAGCAACAACGACAGTAGGTAAAAATGAGGAAGGTAAAGGTAGACTGTGCTGTTTGGTTGCTGAGAAAGTGACCGTTGCTTTAATTTTCTCAGGAAAATGGGGAAAACTGCTTAAATAAGGTGACGATACAATGAAAGCAACTGACTGCACTTTCAATATTAAATTGCATTGGTTTTTCCAGAAAAAAAAAAAAGTAATAGTTTTTAATTCAATGATTAAACATTTAATCAGTCATCAGTTGATGTAGTTTAGTATTTTAAAAGAGAGAATGGTTTGGGTGTCCAAAAGTGATTTGGTTTGAAGGGTTGAGGGTGAGTCTACCCAAACACCGTATCTAGCTGACGTCTGCTTCTTGTTTGGTTTTTGGAGAAAATAAGACTATGGAAGCTTATCTTATTCTAAAATTAACTTGGGTTGAGTCGAGTCACTAATGGGGTGAGTAGAGAGCGACCGGTTAGTTCGAGGCTGCATCAAACTATCATAGGGCCGACGTATATTGAATAAGGTGGGATGACAAGAGACCTGATGTGCCAAGGTTCAAGAAGCTTCTTGATCGACCGCATGGAAAAGAGCGATCGACCAATATTGTGGCCAACCAACAATTCACAGATTCAAAATTGGCTCTCGTGAAATGGACGACCTGGCGCTGAATGGGGATGATCGCGATATCACAGTTTCGATTTCATGAGTTTTCTTGGAAGAATTTTGTCGACTTATGCAAAATTAGTGTCGACCGAAGTATCGAAAAACTAACTGGGGAATAATTCTATGCAACACCGACAATAAGATAATCAACTCATCTAATTTCAATCTAGAATTACCAACAATACCAACATCAACAATTCATTATCTTCCGCTCCTATAAAATGAGAAGAAAATTCAAATCCACGAATTATTTCAATGATTCTCAAATTGTCATGAACAAACGAACAAAAACACGCAACCATATTAAAGAATAGATAACATGCCAAGACCAAAGAATCCCCTTCTATGAATCCCGCCAACACTTAGATTGGAGAAAATTTTGCAATCTTCTACTACAAACATCTCCAACTTCGATCGTCAAAGGGGAGTAGACTTTTCGCAAGAATAGCAACTAATCTTTATAGAGGACGAATAAATCACACCAAGAAAGAGTTGATTTAATCTCTACGTTGTCGTGGGCTGGGCTATTAGCCCATTAAATGCAGACGTGAAACATTAGAGTCAGAATGATGCCACCAAATTCACTGAGATGAAGTTCAAGTTACATAATCCAAAGCTAAATTTGATTAGCTATCCAACATTCTCAAGGTGTTCGTATTCCAATTGAAGTGAAATATTAAGCATCACTTAGCAAGACCATATTAATGATCAAGATGGTTAACTAACTAACCTCATAAGAATTACGATCAACTTCAAGAGGCGTCTTCAATTGTCCTTTTCAATGTTAGACCTAACATCGAAAAAATTAAAAATCAGACGTATTTGTCTCCATGAATACCAAGTATAGCTCGAAAATTTCGTCTTAGTAGAGTAATGAGAAATCAAAGTTTAATAAAGCAAAATCAAATCACCGATCGGGTTCGTCGTTGAGGGGAGATTGCACCTTCCTATCAATTTCAACAAAGCAAATGAATTAGTAAAACACTCATCTAATTAAATCCAAGCAGAGCAAGAAGTGGAAATCAAGCCGAACACAAAAGCATCTTCATCATCTTCATTCACAATCTAGGGCACGATCGGAGTTCTCTTTTTTCTTCGAAATCGTCTTTCCTTCTCTACGACAAACTCAATTCTACAGCACGAATGTGAAATTTAACGATGAGAGTGTCTATTGCTAACACCTCTAACTCTGAGGTGTTTTTCACCAAAATTAAAAGTATAAAGTGTGAGACTCCCTAACTTTGAGATCAATTTTGATATTTACTAATTTATTTATTTCTCATATATTAAAATATATAAAATTTGTTCCTTCAATTCTGATCAGATAGAAATTCAAACAAATTTGACTATTTATTCAAACCTTTTTTGGGCAGTTAATTTAGTTTATCCTCCTCTACTTTTGCTGTTTTAATTGAAGCATTTATTTTGTCACTTTGTTACCATTATCAACCCATCAACTTTATTCAACTCATTAAATTTTTCCGGTTGTAGCCGAATACATTATTTTAGTAGATTTGTAACGTTATAGTACTTCAGAAACGTTCTAATATTTACTCGACGTAGTTCAAATTTAACTAATTTTTCGAGGTAAATGTCGTATCACATGCAAACTTAGCAAAATGCCACAACAAAAGGAAGTAGGGAATCAAGATTCAATTCTGCAGCAATATGTAGTTGGAAATGGATCATTTATTTATTATCTTTGTCCTTTAACTTCAATGAATGCTGAACTATCTATAGTTTCTAGAGGGATGAAATTAAAGCTTCCTCTTCTACTCACAGATTGGATGTGTGTTTTCCTGCTAAGATAAAGTGTGCATTATTTATTTTTGAAAAAAAGAAAAAGAAAATCATGAACGAGTAGTTCATTTAAGAGTGAAAGTAAATTTCAGTCTCCGTATTGTTGTACAAGTGAAAAAGAAAAATAATAATAATGTTATGTTTGCACTTTATTCCTATATTTTATTATTATTTTCTAACGTAATAAATATTGATTGATGCAATTAATCGATTATTTTAACTTTATAATTTATTACATTAATTGTATCGATCAATCTTTATCACATCAGAAAATAAGAATTAGAAAAGAAAATAAGAAAATAAATATAACATTAATAAAAAAAATCAAATTAATAGAGAAAAATGTTTTTCTCCATTGATTATGCTTGTTCAAAACCAAGTTCCAAAAATAGGATTTTTTTTTTTTCAGAAATGGTAGCGTATCATTCATTTTTACTTCACTTTTCCTCTTATCTTACAATCTCACATACGTGTCGCTAATTGATTGGTGCTATTAATCTCTTATTTTATCTATTTATAATTTATCATTGAATAATAAAATATAAGGTTAAAATATAAAAATAGATGCCACTCGAGACATATTACTTTTATATAATATTTTGTGGGAAGTAGATGTTAAAGCACATTCTTTGGCGATTATGCCACATAAAATACTTGTAAAATAAATGTATTGGAAAGTGTGTACATGTTTTATAAGAGAAAAAACAAGCAACAAAATCCTACAACCACATATTGCACTAACCAAATTTTATGGTTTGTGTAAATAAATCATATTAATGTAAAGTACAACTGTCTTTGTTCTTCTTCAATTCGATGTTGGCGGTGGCCTCTTTTCAAGATTTCATTGAAGAAATACACCATTCTCTACTTGGTAATATCTATTCATACCTAACGAATAATATCTTTAGTGTAAGTTGCTCGAAAAGAAAAGAAAGATCTTCTCTTCAAAAGTAAATGATCCTAAGAAATAAAGCCTGGTGTGATGATCAAACGTGAATACAAGAAAAAAATAATGAAGAATTAATACTGAGATTTTAAATGAAAATTTGAGACGGGCAAAAGAATTACATGCAGAGAAGAAAAATTTACTGTGTTATAAATAAGATGCAAATAAGATATAAATAAATATGGTCAATGCTAGATTGATCTCTTTGCTACAACTGTAGAGTTTGAGAAAAAATTATAATTTTATTTTATTATGTTTATCGACTGCAAGCTTTTTGAACCAACCCAAAAAATATAGGGTAATCAAATTCTAACAACTCAAATATTTTGCCATAGAGAAATTTTTTCGATAAACACAGGAGGAAATAGAACAAAATTAATTGTACAAGTTAAAGAATTATTACGAAGATGTAGTCCTTTCTTAGTGTCACTCCTTTTATGTACTCCTTCACGTGAAATTTTATGGGTTGTAGACGTAACTACACATGAATTAACCATCTTCACATAGAGAGAGAGGAAAGAGATTCAAGAGGGAGACATTTAGAGAGAGAGAGAGAGGAAGAAGAGAGAGATTGAAGAGGGAGGAGAGAGGGAGAGATATATTGATAGATGGAGGAGAGAGAGAGAGTAGGGGTGAGCAAAACACACCCGGAACGAAAAATCGGACCAGAACCTATATATTTGGTCTGGTTCTGGTCGGTTTTACACATAAAATTAATGATATTCGGTTTTTATTTATTAGAACCGAAGTTCTTAGTTCGGTTTCGGATTTAATGACACAAAACCACTAAAACTAAACCAGACCATTTAAACCCTAATTTATTAACCCTATCTATTGACCGAGTTCACTTCTTTCAAGTTTCATCTTTCTCTTCAGTCTTCTCTCTCGTTGCTGAGTCCTCAACAGCGGACAGACGCCTCTCGTCTTTCTCTTCTCATCGCACTCTCTCTTCGTTCTTCTCTCTCGCCGCGGAGTCCTCAACAGCGGACATACGCCTCTCATCTTTCTCTTCTCGTCGCACTCTCTCTTCGACCACATTTTCCTTTGTCACTCTGTGAAGGACGAAGTCAAAGGTAAGCTCTCTACTCTTTCAGTTTTTGTATTCTGTGACCGCGCCATTTGTTTTTCACGTCACTCATTTTATGTTCTCTATTTTAGCTTCATCAAGTTTTTGCGAGTTAAGTCGATTCACTTTTGCAACCAGTGATTTTTTTTTTGAAATATGCTTCTGGATTTGATTGGTCGGTGCTGGAACGAAATATTTTTTCTATCGCTAATTTTAATATCAGTTGGTTTCACTTTAATATTCGTTAATAAATATGTTTGTCCTTCTCCATCCAGTAAAGAAAGAGAAATGAGAATTGAAACTCCCTCAGTTTCGAACCTGAAGGATTTCGATGATTATGGTTGCTTTTGCGATTGATAGTATTGATGAGAATGATGAAGAGCCATAGCAAGTAGAGAGGGAGAGAAAGAGAAGATGTCATTGCCATTCTCACAACTTGGGTTGTTGCCTACAATAACCCAGGCTTAAAAACTATGAACTAATTTCAACCGTATTAATTATGTTGATGTAAAGCGTAACCATCAATGAACCATACTCAGATCCATTTTTAATTTTGCAAATATCACTTTGATTTTTTTATTAAAAAGATTTTTCATATTGGGAAAAATCAGAACTAGACTAGAACTGGAATCGAATTTCTAATCCAGTTTTAGTCCAGTCCTAAAATTTTTTTATAGGTATTGGTTCTAAAAATTAAAAATCGAAATATATTAATCTGGTCCTAATCTCTTTTAAAATTGGACCAAACTAGACCATAATCACTCCTAAAAAAGAGAAGGGAGGGAGAGAGATGAGAGAGAGATTAAAAAGGGAGACATTTAGATAGAGAGAGAGGGGGTAAATGTTGACTTATAGAGTGTTTAAGTCATAATTTGTTTTTTATTATGTATTTGTGTACTAAGTATACAATTTGATTATGTGTATTTAAATAAGAATTATCAATATATGTTTGGTTGACAATACCCTGAACAAGGGTATTTTAGTTGTCTAATAAAATCGGTTTAAGTATACAGAGCAGAACAGAAAAACAGGGCTGTAAAACGCGTGCTTCTACCGATGACTATACATAAAAAAGTGGAAGCCTCTGCCGATTGCTAAACAGAAGAAGGCGTCGTTTAGAAGTTATCATCTGCCGAAAGCGTCTTTGAAGACATATGCCGATGACGTGTCAAGTCAGTACATGTTTTCTCTGCCGATAGCTGTTTCTGAAGACAGATGCCGATGACGTGTCAAAGTTCTCATATGCTACATCTGCCGATGATCTTTGAAGACATATGCCGATGACGTGTCAAGTCAGTACATGTTTTCTCTGCCGATAGCCGTTTCTGAAGACAGATGCCGATGACGTGTCAAAGTTCTCATATGCTACATCTGCCGATGACGTCGTCAGTGCTTATTTGTTTCATCTGCCTAAGCGGTTTTGAAGATATCTGCCGATGACGTGTCAAGATGGATCTACCGATAGCATTTGACGCTACTCACACCGATGACGTTCAAGCTTGCTCATGCCGATCACTAGACGACAATTTTCATGAGTTCATCTGCCGATGGTTTTTAAAGAGACTTCTGCCGATGGCGTTTTTAAAGAAACATCTACCGATGGCTTTGAAGATTGTCTGTGCCGGTGAAATTTAAGAATGCGTCTGCCAATGGAATTCAGCGCCTACACCTGCCGATAGCTTTTAAGCTGCACATGCCGATGGACTTCGATGCATCTGCCGACGGATTTTCACGTTGCGCCTGCCGATGAAGCTTCCAGACACTTATGCCGGTGACGTTTTGAAGCTTACTCATTTCGATGACGTGTCAAGTGTTTTGAAGCTACATCTTCCGGTAATCTTCCGCCAGAATTCAAAGTTAGCCGCGAAGCTACAGTGACGTCGTTTTCAGCATTAACTCCAGACCTTTAATGGCGACGATGAACAACAATTTCAGACGCAACGGATAGCTGCTTCAGTACGGATGCTTCCCAACGGTAACTTTTCTCCATTTTGAAGAAAGAAGCATTCAATTTTATGAAGCAAATTCATACAGAGTATATAAGCAGAAGAAAAGGCTCGAAGACTAACTTTTGCCAAATTTGAATTCTGAGCCATAGCTGCGAAAGTTATTGTACACTCTGTATTCCTCTCTACATCTCTCAATCCTAACTTGAGATTCACTTTTGTGAGATTGTAGTCTGAGCTTTATATTTTTACAAACTCAAATCATCTGTAAAGGCTGTGGATTATCGCCCGTGAAGTATAATCCTGAAGTGTAAAGGCAGTTGATCGGAGCCCGAAATTCCGATCAGGTTATTCTCGAGGAGAAGGTTAAGGATCTTCAAGGGGTGAACCTTGAAGCGTGGATGTAGGCTGGGTTGAGCCGAACCACGTTAAAACTCTGGTGTTAATTTCTCTCTTACTCTTTACTTTATTTGTTTGTCTGCTGTAAGCATTTAACCAAATCGAGAGAAATTATATTGTTTATCAAATTAAGTTTTAAAAAGTCTAATTCACCCCCCCTCTTAGACAAATCTCGATCCTACAGTAAATAGAGAGATCATTTATTCATGTGACAGTAAGAGTCGGGAGAGGTTCAGGTGATAAATTTAAAGGTTAAATCTATTTTCACCCTCAAAGTATAATTTTTTTTTTAATCTTCAAAGTATTAACCCTAACAAAATAAAACTTAAACTATAAAAAACCTAACAAAAAAACTCTTTGCTGTCGACCGAAATCCCTTCATTCCGTATTTTACACATAGAACAGGGGACTGTTCTTTTTAGAACGGTCTCCCGTTCTAAATGGGGCAAATGTCATGTGGATTATCTTTTTTACTTTATAAATTAATTTAAAAAAATACCAAACAATATTCAATTTGTTTCAGATTATATTATCATGATGTGATGAATATGTAGTAAAACTTTTAAGTAAATTGAATATCGCTTGATATTTTTTAAAATTAATTTATAAAGTTTCTTCTTCACTTTATAAAGGTTTCCTTCCACTTTATAAATTAATTTAAAAAACTATCAAACGATATTAAATTTACTTGAAATTTATAACACATGTTCAACACATCATGAAAATATAAACTGAAATGTTTCGTGATTTTATAATACTTGTACGATATATTATTATTTTAATTAAATATTTTATAAAATAATTATAATAAATCATACAAGTGTTATAAAATCGTAAATATTTTTAGATTCTTCACATGATGTGGTGAATATGTGTTAAACATTTCAAGTAAATTGAATATGATTTGATATTTTTTAAAATTAATTTATAAAGTGAAAAAGGTAATTCACGTGATATTTGCTCTTTTTACAATGGGGGACAGTTCTAAAAAGAACGGTCTCCTGTTCTATGTGTAAAATATAGAATATAGAAATATCGGTCGATCGTCAGAGATTTTTTTTATTAAATTTTTTATAGTTTAAAGTTTGTTTTGTTATAGTTAATATTTTGATAAATTTTTTAAAAATTACAGTCAAAATGAATTTAAATTTAATTGATTGATTTATCGTTTTAGTCGCCGACTATGTACTTTCTGCACTCATTTACACCATTGTTCACTTCTATATCTTCCTGCCCTCTGACTCGTGTGCTTGGATCTCTCTCTCCTTCTCTCTCTACTGTCAGTTGCAGAAATGGTGCAATCAAAGAAGTTCAGAGGAGTCAGGCAGAGACATTGGGGCTCATGGGTATCAGAAATTCGCCATCCCTTGCTGTAATTTTCACCAACCAAGACTACCCACTTTACTCAAATCATCATAAACTATCTTAACATTCTACTTTTACTCATACTTTTCACTTTCTCTCTCATCATGACTATCTCTACTCTCTCTCTTCAATCTTCACAGGAAAAGAAGGGTTTGGCTTGGAACTTTTGAGACCGCAGAAGAAGCAGCCAGAGCTTACGATCAAGCAGCCATTTTAATGAGTGGAAGAAACGCAAAGACGAATTTTCCAGTCCCTCAAACTCCCACAGGCGATTCTGAGAAAAACAAACTTTCGCCATTGTCGCCCAAGAGCTTATCAGAAATTCTTCACCAAAAGCTCAGAAAATGCAGCAAAACACCTTCTCCTTCAATGACTTGTTTGAGGCTAGACAACGAAAATTCCCATATCGGAGTTTGGCAAAAGCGGGCAGGGCAAAGTTCAAACTCCAATTGGGTAATGACTGTTGAGCTTGGAAAGAAGGAATCTGAACAGAATATTTCGTCTTCTTCATCATCATCGTCTCCTGATCAGCTTCCGCCGTTGGAGGTAAACCCTGAGCTTCCCAGAGAGATAAATGAAGAAGAAAAACTTGCACTGCAAATGATAGAGGAACTGCTTATAGGAAACAGTCCAAACCCTTCATTTGAGTGTCAAGAAGATCCAGGTCCTAGTTTTTTTTACCTGTGATTGATTTTCATAAATCTCCTATGTGTGTTTATGATTGTGTTCTTGTATACATTTATGATAAAAATTTATCTTCACGTGTTTTTCTTACTGAATAGAAATATCAATAATAACGTTACTTTTACTTCGTTCTTTTTAAATTTTCGATCACGCGTCAAACAATAATTTATTACACTTTTTGATACGTGACTGAATATTTTATTAGCAGTGTTAATCTTCTTATTGTTAGTCAATGACATCATAATTTTCTATTACATTAAATTTGTGCCAATGGATATATACTATTTTATTGGTAATCATATAAATTTGAGTAGAAAAATTAACATATAATATAATTTATGGTAATATAATATGATCTTATTTGGGATGTGCAAAGTGTTTGAAAGCTAAATTTTTTTCTTCAAAAGGATAATGTTGACATTATTCATTATTTTTAGTTTCTTATTAATAAAGTTATACGTTTACTAAGATATTTATGAACTTTAGAGCCGGACATCAAACTTATATTATGATAGATCACAATCATCCACGATGACAATCTATACATTGCATATAATACCTATAATCTATTACACGTGACAACATTCGTTCATTCATTAATAAAGTGACTATAATAGAATATATATTTTAAATAATTTCTAAAATTAATAAATGAATTGCATGTAAGTGTCGCATTAGATTTTAAAATTAGTACAAGTGTTATCATATCAATGTATCATTATCCTATCACTGTATTATCATAAAAACTTGGGAAATTATCGATTTGGACCCTGTACTATACACTTTTTTTCAATTTGAACCCTGTACTAAAAAAACCGGCTAAGTGAACCTTGTACTATCATTCCGTTATCAATTTAAACCTTTTAAACATTTCCGTTAAACCCCTGCGTTAGCTCACGTGTAGACTAAAAAATAAAAACCAAAGAAAAAACACTTATTTTCCAGAAGAACCCTAAATCCCGAATTACTCTTCGATTTCTCCATTCCAGACCAAATCGCACTCTGCTTTCCAGACGAAGTCGCGATCCCCTCCTCTCTGCTTCATTTCTCTGCTTTCCAGACGAAGTCGCGATCTCCTTCCAGAGCGCTCTAGCCCGAAAGTCGCGAAGCTCCGATTTTCGCTTCTCCGAAGCTCCGATTTTTCCACTCAGGTTTGTTTTTGTTTTTTTTTCAATTTCGTAAATCAATCGGCAAAAGTGCCTAAATTTTGTTATCCTCTTGTCGCGTAGGAAAGGTTTTTTTTGTCTGTTTTAAGGCTCCTTAAAGAGACTTTTATTAAGGTTGTCGAGTAATATCGTTTAGCTCATAGATGGATAGAAGAATTTGTTGTTTTAGGAAAACTTATTAAATGAGTGGATATGAATCTGTTACTTCAATGGCAGAAAATTAGAAGTTCTATTGTTGTTCTGTTGTTGTACGAAATAATTTTAAGGCTTGCATAGTTAACTTTAAGGCTCTATGTGATTGGTCTAGGTCTGTTGTTGAGGAAAATGAATGGAAATTGTGTCTTTATTTGAGGAAAATGAATGGAAATTGTTGTTCTGTTGTTGTACTAAATAATTTTAAGGCTTGCATAGTTAACTTTAAGGCTCTATGTGATTGGTCTAGATCTGTTGTTGAGGAAAATGAATGGAAACTGTGTCTTATTTGAGGAAAATGAATGAAAATTGTTGTTCGTTTGTTGTCAAGGAATATTTTCATTAATTCTGTATTTTATTGTATTGATATGGCAAATTGTATTACAACCACCCTTCTGCGTTGATAATGTAGTAGAGATCATGTCTTTCCAGTGGGATGAGGTGGAAGTGGATGAATTCTAATGGTTTTTAGATGGATTTGTTCTGGTAGGCTAGAGCTCAAGGTGTAGGTGTTGTTGAGATAATCTGATTGACAATGGCTTCTTCGCATGCATCGCAAAGGAATGAAGGAGCTATCGGTATAGGTTCCCATTATTATTTAAATAAGTGGTGTTTGTAATTATACAATATTCATTGCGTCATTTTGTAGATCATTCGGAGGTGTTGTCAAATGTTAAATGTTTTTGCAATGCAAGAGCTCATCTTCGTACATCATGGACACCGAAGAATCCTGGTAGAAGATTTTTTGGCTGTCAATACTATGCGGTAATATAATGTTAATTTATAATGTTATTTTGTAATTATACAATATAATGTGCCATTTGTTACAGGTGGAATCAGGAGGATGCAATTTTTTTTTGTGGTACGATGCAGCCATGGGATTGAGGGAGAAAGATATAATCAATGGGCTACGATCAAAAATAGAAAGCATGGAGCAAATCCAGGAAACTATGTTGACTAAGTGGAGGAAAAAAAGTGCAATATATTTAAAGCTATGGTTATTTACAATTGTATTGTTTGTAGCTTATGTTTATATGACTATGTAATTTAGTGTATGTTTGTTGGTTGATTATGTTTAACAATCAAGGAAATGACAATGAAGACTTGTAGTTGTAGTTAATTGATGAAATTCATATTTTGATGTTTTTATTTCATTTTTATTTGTTGATAGTAGAGGCACTCGTAAAAGTGCAATATATTCATAAGTCTTATCCTCATGTTTGTACTTCTGTTTATGGCCAAAGTGGGTGGGCGAGGCAGCCTCTAGATCAACAACACAATTGGGAGGTTGAAAATGAAGAAGTTTCATGTGGGTATGATCGTTGGAGCTGGAGGAGGAGTTGCAAGATTTGAAGTTGTTAGAATGAAATCCATTTACAATGTAGAGGCATTTTGATTTTTGGGAATTAAAGGTTAGGAGGAGGCAGAAGGAAGAGAGGAGAATAATCGAGTCCCAATATCTTCCTCATGCTACCTTCTTCCCTGCTCTATTCTCCTTCCCTTATATTCTAACAAAACAACCATGTAGCCGAAACTATAAAATAAGTTAAACATCAAATAAATGCTAAAATGAAGACGCAACATCATCAGGCATTAGCGAGAGCTCAAGAACTTCTTCTGTAGATAGAGAAAGTTCTGTAGAGAGAGAGACTTCAGTAGTGAAACCCTCCACAAAATTTCATTTACAAAATCCAGACAAGCTACTTCCATGTACTCGATGTAATAGCATGAAAAAAAAATTCTGTAGGGTACACCAAAATCCAGACAAGCTACGAAATGAAATGAACAATCATTACAAAACATTTTCACCTACAACCAACAATAAGAGGCCAAAAGTTCAAATAAAACTCCAATTACAAAATCCATTTACAAAATCCATATCTGGTTCCCATTTCTGAAATGGTCCACCTTCCTTCAACGGCTCTCCTACCTGCGAAGACGAAATGAAATAATCCATCATTATAAAATGCATTTATAAAATGTAGTGTACACCTACATAAGATTCATTAAGAGGCCAAAGTGTAAATACCAAATCAGTGCAAATACCAAAGACACAATTGAAAATGCATTTAGACCCCTCGGCCGCTTCCTCTTTCTCTTCCTCGGCCTCTTCCCCTTTCGCTTACAGCTCCACGTGTAGTTGGTGTAGATGTGTTAGAATTAACTCCTTCGCACCTCCTGACATTATGTCCCACTCCATTGCACTTAGAGCATCTCATCACTCTATTCTTTTTAGAGACATTTGTACTGCTTTCAGGCTCATCGGCGTCTCTAATTCTCTTCTTCCGTGGTTTACCCGGCTGTTTTTTTTGTAATGGTGGGATGATTGTAGGTGAAGGAATCTCCGGCCACATACTCATCCCATTAACCGGAGCAATGTAGTGGGAATACATATGTATGAAGGTTCGTCTATGGTAATGTTCGTGCACATACTCCTCAACATCTCGTCTCAAATACCTGATGCAAGGAATTGAGTGAACACAAGGAATTCCCGTCAAAGTCCACGCAAAGCAACTGCAACTTAGAGTATTCATGTCCACAGTATATTGCTCATTGCCATTAGATACCTCGAACCGATTCCCTCCTGCAGCCATATGGGACCAGTTTCGTGAAGTATATTCTAACTTTGTAAGCTTAGTTTTTATACGAGGACATACTAATCCCGTACACTCCTGCATTTCTCTTTGCTTCTCTGGTATTTTTGTCATTAGAATCTTCCGTATCTGCTCAAATAAAGTCAAAATAGGCTTGTCCCGAGCAGGCAAAATCAAAGCGTTAAAACACTCACTTAAGTTGTTCAGCCTCATATCACATTTTGAAATCGGACTAAAGGCATGCTTCGACCAATACTTTGGATCTGTTTTACTCCAAGCTGTGTAGGCCGCCTTGTTCATTGCTTCTAATTTCTTCATTTCTCGCTTGAATGCATGTTCCGTCGTCGCCATTGAAGCTTTCCAAATGACTTCCTTATACATTTTTCCAGGAAACTTGTTCTTGAAATTACTGTGCAAGTGCCTCAAGCAAAATCGATGCTCGTGATGGGGCGCCAACTCCTCCAAAGCAGGAACCAACCCCTGCAAAAATGAAAAGGTAACAGTTATAAAATTAAAACCAAATACAGTAAAAAAAAAAATTGAAATTTTTTGTAATACCTTTTGTTGATCACAAATGAAAGTCCATGGTAAATCGTTAGCCCTTATTATGTCATTCAACAATTGTTGGAGAAACCATTTCCACGAGTCTTTACACTCACTCTCCACGACCGCAACTGCTACGGGATATAATCCATCATTCCCATCGATCGACACAGCTGTAAGTAGTTGTCCTGTACACGCTCCTTTCAAATGACACCCATCCAAACATATCACGCGTCTTCCTGCAGCTAACAATCCGTCTATACATGCACGTAAACACATGTAAGCTCTCCGGAATCTACGCGATTCTGACTGAGGCACCTCTTGTAATTCAACGACGAATGTGCTCCCAGGATTGGACCTGCGAATCTCAGCTGCGTAACGCCACAAAAGTTTGTATTGCTCCTCTGCATTACCATCATTCATCATCCTAGCTTTGCGTCGGGCTCTGTAAGCCAAGATCGGTGTAATGGTTATGCCTAATTCCCTTTGCACAGTTTCAATTATGGATGAAATGTTCCAATCTGGTTGGCTCTTAAACCTCGATAAGTACTCCTGAGCAATCTACTTTGAGGAAGCCATTCTATTCCGCACTATCCGTGCACAATTGTGATTATGCTTGAGTGTCCTTATTTGGAAACTTTCTTCGCTATTTAATTTGGATGCATGCAGCACCCAATGACAACCATCCATACATACCGCTCTTAGTCTCGTCTTCTCACTTTTTGCAAACCGGATCCCATAACCATGCTTCACTGCGTATTTCTTCACAATATCTTTGATCTTAGCCAATGAACTAAAAGTCATGCCAAGATCCAAAGGTATCTTACCTTCTCTTGAATCGGCAGCATTGTCGAAGCTACCTTCACTTCCTTCTTCTTCATAACTATTGACATTGACATGTACCTGCTCCACATCACCATCATCCTCCTCATGATCCTCGCCATCATCATCCACACCATCATTCTCGCCATCATCATCCTCATGATCATTGCCATCATCCTCATCCTCATCCTCATCATCATCATCATGCTCATGCTCATGCTCATGCTCATCATCCTCATACTCATCCTCTTCCATTTCGAACTCGTCGTACTCAAAATTTTCAGCATCCTCTTCATTATCAGCATCCCCATCATAAACAACCAAAGGTAAATTACCAAGATACACATCCTCAGCACAGACACTACCACTCCCTTCACCAACTTGGTTCTTGCTGTCGATGTCTTCCACATATACTTTCACACATCTCTTATCATTTACTGATTTTACCATTGCAAGTATATCTTCGTCAGTTCTGAGATTCCTCAAGCCCTTCGTCAGCCCATACCCCGGCACACAATAATGCAGCTCCTTCCATTTAAGTACTCCTATCTCTTTCAACATATCATGGATCTCAATTATGGATAATAGGTCTCCATCACAGTTGTCAACAACTTCCTTTCTGCCTCCTACATATTGTGCGCCCTTTCTTAAGACAAATTTACCACCAAAATTGAATTCCAGTGAAAATTCAGCCATTGGAATTTCCTGTTAGACAAAATGACAATCAATTAATTCATACTATGCAAAGGCAAGCAAGCAAGCAATAAAAATCTTCGAAATCGGGTATCAAGAACAATGAACTTGATGAATGAATGAAACTAAAAATAGATGATACGACTAAGCCGGATACTTGGACCGATGGATCCTGGATGCAAAAAAAAAAAGAACGTCTAAATGGAGCATGTAAATTTACAGCAAAATATCATCCAGAAATCCCCAATTGGAAGATACTAGCTCAACAATCTGGTTTGAGCAGAGGGCAGATTAAAAAGTTTCCTTTGTTTGTACAAACTAAATAACTATTGGGTTTGAACTTACCATAATATTAACAGATTCATATCCACTCATTTAATAAGTTTTCCTAAAACAACAAATTCTTCTATCCATCTATGAGCTAAACGATATTACTCGACAACCTTAATAAAAGTCTCTTTAAGGAGCCTTAAAACAGACAAAAAAAACCTTTCCTACGCGACAAGAGGATAACAAAATTTAGGCACTTTTGCCGATTGATTTACGAAATTGAAAAAAAAAACAAAAACAAACCTGAGTGGAAAAATCGAAGCTTCGGAGAAGCGAAAATCGGAGCTTCGGAAAACGAGTCGGGTGCTTTCTGGAAAAATCGGAGCTTCGCGACTTTCGGGCTAGAGCGCTCTGGAAGGAGATCGCGACTTCGTCTGGAAAGCAGAGAGGAGGGGATCGGATCGCGACTTCGTCTGGAAAGCAGAGAGCCTGGATCGCAACTTCGTCTGGTGGAAAGCAGAGAGGAGGGGATCGCGACTTCGTCTGGAAAGCAGAGTGCGATTTGGTCTGGAATGGAGAAATCGAAGAGTAATTCGGGATTTAGGGTTCTTCTGGAAAATAAGTGTTTTTTCTTTGGTTTTTATTTTTTAGTCTACACGTGAGCTAACGCAGGGGTTTAACGGAAATGTTTAAAAGGTTTAAATTGATAACGGAATGATAGTACAAGGTTCACTTAGCCGGTTTTTTTAGTACAGGGTTCAAATTGAAAAAAAGTGTATAGTACAGGGTCCAAATCGATAATTTCCCTAAAAACTTCTTCTATGCAGTGGAAGATTAAGAAATCAAATAATTTTATCAGATAAACTAAGGCTAAAAAAATGGGCTTAACACATTGATCTTATGGTAACATCCTAATAATACACTAATATAAGTATAAAGTAAATAAATTGTGCAATAATGTAAAAACTACCATGATTCGAGTAATGACGAAATGCCAAATGAAAAAATTTGGAGAAAGAAATAAACTAAGGTAAAAGTGTCATGCTCACTTTTGCTCTAGAAATTTGCTATTCCCGTTTAAGACCAAAAAAAAAATTAATCATTTGAGGTGAGTTGGCTATACTCAAATAGATATTTCCAGTGCTATAACTAATGTTTTAAAACTTGTTGCACAGATAAGAAGTAGAACTATATCAAAAATCAGGTCATGAACCACTAGTAGGTCATTGAAAAATAATCCACTATATTATGATAAATAATAAAACTAAACCACTACTTTTGAACTTAAAAATTTCAATGAAAAAGACGTCACTCATGGAGCACTAGTGTGGAGTTCTTAGTCTTCTTAGTATAATATTGTCTATTTTGAGTTGTAACCTGCATGAATTTATTTTTGGAGTTAGCCTAAAACACGTTGCACTAGGTAGGAAGGAGAACTCTACGAATAAATTATTCACTTTTTACTCTCTTAAGTAATGTGAGATTGTGCATCCCCATTAGTATGAGTTGGACCATCACAATCAACAAAATTTTGAAATATCAATGCTTTCAGACCGTAGGTTGTTACAATATAAAGATTTTCACTTAGAGACACAACATCATATGCTCCCTATAACATGCTTACATAATGTGCAAATACATATTCAAATGTTAGTACGCATACAATAAATAACAACCAGTATGTGCAGAAGAAATAAAAATCATGTGCAAAAATAAAAGAGCTGGAAAACATAAATATATAATCAAAATTGATATGTTGTAAGACGAGACATGTCATAAAGTCTTCGAAAATATCTCAAAATATGGTTTGAAACTAATGAGATAAAAATATAGATCATTTTCATGCAAGAATTATCAAGTTACATCCAACTATTTCGAGTTTGCAAACTCAAAATCGAGTCTACAAACTATTTCTAATTAACAAAATAACCAACTCTCGAAGACCTTTTATAATTGTCTTAAATCATTACGTTAGAAACGTCTATCTATAGTTACTCCGTCAAAATTTCGCCTTTTGAATTTCCCTCTCTCTCATGGCCTCTGCCCTTCTCTATTTTGCAAAATATGTTAGTAGAAAGTTAATTGTGGCTTGTATAAGTTCTCAAACCCCTTAGCAGAAAAGGCCCCCTAATGATTTATAATTTCATAACCTATGATCTAATTCGATTGAACGAAACTCCACGTAAAATTATGAAATCTCGACCGTCGAAGATCACGAAGTGCGGATTTCACACTTTTTTACAGCGAAGAACCTACATTTGGATACAAGACGATTCAAATTGGCACGAAAATCTTTTTCGTGATCATTTTATTCTGTTTCATGGCATACAAGCTTACAAATTTTCTATGAAATAAGTATAGATAGTTCTCCACTAAATCTAAGAGCACACATGGAACAGTGCATTTCATATCTGAATCAAGCATAACAATCTGCCATGCTTCGTTCGTACGTTGGCAGCTAAATTTATAGGAAACCACACGTTCTCACACCACTTCTTCCCATTTTGTTTTCTTTTAAATTAATTGCTCCAAAGACACATTATTTTATGATGAAAAAGACATTTTACTTTGTCCACTCTGGGAACCTAATATTCTATTGGTTGTAAGGGTCCAACCAATATCATTGAGAGTGTACAATCATACATCACTTAAGATAGTGGAAATTGAGTGGTTTGTAAGTAGAGATTTTTTTCTTACTTAGTATAATACGTTTTGGGACAACTCTAAACAAATAATATTGTACTGGAAGCACGATGAGACACCACAGTAAAGCTATGTATATCCCCAGGAGAGGCATTCTAACATTATACCAGTTTTTTATTTGTTTAAATCAAAGAGAAGACATATAATCAGAGGAAACAATGAGATGAGAACCTAATCTACTATTCTGAAAAAGAACTTTCTAGTTATAAACTTCTGTGAGAGTTTATGAGCTTTTAAACTTCATTTAAGAAGTCACATGGTATTTTATAGGTTAACCCAAACCATTCGTCCTCACTTTGTTCCTCACCCGCAGTTATCTATCATAATCATAATCTTCTAAGTTGTTTTTGTGTATTTTTTGACTAACTTTAACACTAAATTTATTTTTTAAACAAAATAAATCTCGAATTTTGTATTACAAACTCTACTATGCATCTCGTAGCCAAGAAAATGTAACGTAGTATGAAGTGTAATATTAACGTCATTGTTTTTGTGCCATAAAAATATATTGGTAATTAACAAAAAAAAATACATTAAACTATAAGGTCATTAACAAATTCGTTTTTAAACTATATCCATTAAGAAAATTGCTCTTGCAATATACTCTGTTAACAAAACAACCATCGCTATCCAGTTTTTTGTTAAAAATTTGTTCATGGTGAGCTTATGTGGCCGGCACTTGCATTTGAATCACGGACTCTCGAGAAAAAGAATATTTTTGACTCCTCCATTAGCGAGAGCATGCGTAATTCCGCGAGCTTCAATGGTGGGCACCTACACTAAAGTCACAAGCTCCCACGAGAAAGAATATTATCAACTTCACCATTTGTGTCGCCCGCGCAAATCTGCATGCTTCAGTAGTAGACACCTACATCAGGCAATAGGACGTCCACAAATAGTTGTTTTGTTAACGAAACATAATTCAAAGACGATTTTATTAACAAACATAGTTTAAAGATAAATTTGTTAATAACCTCGTAAGTTTGAGAATTTGTTTTTGTTAATTACCTAAAATATATCATGCATGAATGATCACATTCACGTGATACGTTGTTGATTTGGAAAAAAAAAAAGAAATATCAAAGCCCAACTGCATTATTACTGCACCTTTTGGTTAATTGTCCTCAAGAAAATTAAAATAAAAAAAAAATCATTTTGTCTCATAAATTAAATAGCTCTAGAAGTTAGGTAATAGGCTCTCTCTCTCTCTCCCCTCCCACAAAGTTAGAATAAGTTGTTATAATGTCTTCATCAATTAATTTGTTCGCGTAGAAACTATCGTTTTCTTGAATGGATCGTCTTATCTTTTCATTTTTATTGGAAAAACAAACCCTAATTTCATAAACATCTCACTCAAATTTAAGAACTTATAGTTCAGCTAAAGAATACCAAAAAGAAAACAGCTAGTGTTTTATTAGAAATTATATTTTTTTTTTGTGATGTATATATGAAAAGAAGCAGTCATCTGAATATGATTGTCACTATTGATAATTGTGTTTGTTCCACATCGTCTATTGGATGAGCCTGCGCTTTTTATATATGTAAGGGGGATTTTCTCTCCCTTCGAGCTAGCTTTTGGGGGTGAGTTCTACCCTCTCATATGTGTTAACATAGTATCAGAGCTAGACGATGGTGGGAATTGGACCCGGCTCGTTATGCGAAAGGGCGGATATTAATAATCGTGTTTGTCTCACATTGCCTATTGGATGGGTCTGCACTTTGTATATATGTGAGGGGGATTCTCTCTCCCCTCGAGCTAGTTTTTGGGGATGAGTTCTACCCTCTCACGTGTGTTAACAGTCATTACCTGGCACTGCAATGCAAATTCGAGAAGAACTACCTAATCCTCGAAGCGAGTTCGAGCCCCTGACCCAAAGTACTTTGAGTGACTAATAAGGCAAGACTTGAGAACTAGGGATTGCAAAACCGAACCGAACTAACAAGTAATCCTTATAGAAATAAAAAGTTAAGAATTAAAAGTTCTCGTAAGTCACTCAAGAAAAATGAACACTAAATATATAGAAGGTTGCCTACTCACTCTGACTTTGCAACATAAAACTATTTCACATAATAAATAATTAGTTAAAGTTCATATTAATCATTAATTTTGAAGATGAATAGACCTAGATACGTTAGTAATTAAGTCCTTGTCATTGACGGTATCGTCAAAGAAATCACATTTTTATCATATAATTTTCTTTATTGGACGATTTCCAAGGAGAAACAACTCTTAATATAACAATTTTGACAATTCTAGACAAAATTTTTCAACTTGTTTGTCTTCAGAAATCACCAAAATTACAAAAATTATTATATCGAAAATTGCTTAAAATCGTCGAACAGAAGATCACGTGACAGAAATGTAATTTCTTTGATATCAACACTCGACACGGATTTAATTGCGGACACCTCAAGTCCAAGGGCTTATTTACTTAAAAAAAATTCACAAATTTGTAGATTATTTTACAATAATAACATGTACAGATAGTAGAACTCTCTCTATGTCTCAAATAAGCGCGCTGCGCATACACAGTTGATCAATTTCAGTAGTGAATCAATAACAAATCTCTCGAGTATACAGAGCAACTCATGATACTTGAACTTTGGAGTCTCTCTCTCAATGACAATTAATACCATATGCCCACTAATTTGCACTCTCAAAGTTATCACATCTATCAACAAAAAATGAAGAAATCCAGTAACAAAACAGCAGGATGATCAAACAGGCAACTGACAGCTGCAAAATCAGAAGCCCCCTTTACATCTTCTCGGAGTTACTTCTACAACAATGGATGCATAGCAATAGATGAAAATTCATGCTCATCAAGCGCTCGAATCTGGCTCAAGTCTCCAAACTCGAGATCAAGTCAATCCTTCTTCGTGCAATGTGCATCTGTTCCATGTTGGGTGCATTGATGATAACCCAAACTTTGGAGGAATTCTCTGATCTCTCTGGCACTGCTATTACTTGCCTGCAATAGTCGTTCGTCTTCCTCGTAGATCAGATATGGAGCATCCCGACCCTTTCTCGAGAGTAACTTTGAGGCCCCTTTTAGGACGTGATATTCCCATCCTTGGACGTCAATTTTCAGTAAAATCACTGGCTCCGATTCTGGGATTATGTTGTCTAGTGGGACAGATGCCACTTTAACTTCTATTTCTTCATTTGACTTGAATGCTAACTTTGCACCAATTGCTGAAACTGCACTGTTGTCAAGCCGACCTACTAGCTGTCAAAAGCAGTAGTTGACGTAGGCAGGATAATGAAGGTATTAGGATAAAAAAAAGAGAAATGGAGTATGCTTATAGAAATAGATCGAATTGTGAAATACAAAACAGAAACCAGACAATAATACTGCACTAGAAAAAGATGACAATGCGAAACAACATATTGTGCGTACGAATCAATAACCATCAAACTTGTGTCATAATACTGTAAGATGAGCACATCAAGTTACATTTTTGAATCCCTTTTGATAAATAAATAAGCACGGCCAGCTACAGCAAGCTGATGTTTTGTTCCCTTTTCTATCTCGTTGGGATAAACCAACACTTACTTCTTTCATGATGTCAAGAAAAAGAAAAGCTAATTAAAAGCCTTAGCTCCCCTCTCAACAGGACCTTCTCTAAATATTCCCATGTTATTACACGTCTATTTTCCTCTTCCTACCTCCACGAGGAAGTGTTCGCAACAAATTGTTCGGGATTTCTTGAGGCGGGAATCTCATAGTGAAACATAGTTCATCTAAAATAGCAGAATGTTTGCATGCCATTTAACTATGGGAGCTAGAAGTACCGACAATGCGTTAACCATGCCTTGTTGGGAAAATGGCATTGAAGGTTTTGCAGTAGAGAAGCTTTTCTACTTCGACAACTGGTGGAGAAGCTATTTTGTCTATGAATAACCTTAAAAAATAGGTTTTGAGTTTCTTAATTGTAGGGTGATGTGAAGCAAAGAGTTTTTAACTATGATGTTATTCTGATCACACGAGATTGATTCCAATAGATATCGCACAATGCAGAAATATAGTTCATCAGCAATTGCACATTATTAGAACTAATTCAGAAATTCTAGTAGATACTTCACTACTCAAATCAGGGTAGCAAGGGACTTATAGCGCCTAGAGGGTATCATTTCTTAGGTTTTTAGGATTCATTGGATCAAGATATTGATTCAAATGATAATTATAATGGGCAGAGAAATCAAAGAGCTTCAGGCAAATAATACCTTGTGGAATGTGATATTCCCCAGACGATCCGATGCAGCAGCCTCAAAAACATTGACCAGATCTCCAACTCGGTTAAGATAAATTCCATCACAAATCCTCTGCAAATTTTCAAAAACTGGTTCGAATGCCAAAACCCGAAAACCCATCACCGCAGCTGCGAAGCTTGCCATTCCCACATTTGCCCCAACATCAACGACAAATCCATCTTTTCCTTCGCTTTTCATCTTCTCCAGAATCTCCTGAACTGTCACAGAAATATCAGGCTTTCGAAACGGCTTGCCTTTGAGCATTCTCACGATGTCCTTGTGAGGCTTATCAGGCAAATTTCCCAAATCAGCGAGGGAGTAAAGAAACGGATATCGAACTCCTTCTACTACATTGGCAATCACAGGGTGAGATTGAGGGCATTTCAAGCAATTGAAAGGAGGGATAGTACGGACATTGAAAAGGGTTTTGACAGCGGGGCTGAAGTTAACGTAATCTGAAGAGCGAGAGGAAAGAAAAAAGAAATAGAAAATCAGGAGGGAAGTGGAAAAGAAGAGCAACAAAAGGATTCTGGGTGAGAATACTTTCGAAGGCTTTTCTCGTTTCCATGCGTTAGCCATGGAAATAGAAAAAAGCTAAGCTTTGAAAAATCGAACGAATTGGGGACAGATCTCAGATGGAATTGAAAAATGCAGCCAAATGTTGACAGCTTACAGATTCATCATTCATCCATCACAAGAGGATGAATCTCGAAAGGGAACGCAAACGGAGAATTTTCCCGAGAAAAAGAAAATGGAATTCGCCGGAAAGATTGAGGTCTGTCTGGGGTAGATCAACTGGGTGTTTCCTTTCTATAACCAGTGTCGAAGAAGAGCACTGGCTCGACAAAGTCCGGTGAGTTAGTCAAGTCGGGTCCGATACCGGCCCGGCACTTTCGGGTTCCAGGGCCTCTCATTTTCTAAAAGCACCCGACCCGGCCTTAAAAGTGGATCGCCCTAACCCCCAATCCAGACCCACGGGGGAACATCCAAATCTGCCATTTTAGAGAGAGTTTCGAGCATTTTACGCAAGTTCAGTGCTTGTGGATGACGAAGATCGCCGGCCAAGAACACTTGGACTGCACCATCCACCTCTATCACACTGCAGCCTGGTTCTTTAATCATCCCAGCCTCCATTAGATCTCTTCTGACTCTCTTTGCCTCCGTCTCCCACCCAGCTTCTGAATAAATATTGTATGAAAGAACATGAACTCCACAATCAGTCACACTCATCTCAGATAGCTTTTTCCAAACTCTATTTCCAATCTCGACATTGCCGTGAATCCTGCAACCGCTCAACAATGCTCCATAAACATTGGCGTCTACCCCTCCAAATCCTCCCATTTTATGTTCTATAAACTTTTCGGCTTCCGCTATCATACCTGCTCTGGCAATCAGATTAACCACACAGGCATAATGCTCCGGCTGAGGCTCAACTCCGTATAAATCGTACATTTGTTCGAAAAGTTTGACGCCTTCGTCGACCATTTTCGCATGCGTACAAGCGGTGAGTAAGGCCACAAATGTCGTTGCTGTGGCTGATGTTCCACTAAGGACCATCTTTTTGAATAGCTCGAGTGATTTCTTCACATCCCCGTTAATGGCTACACCTGAAATAATTGCATTCCAAGCTCCGGCATCTTTATTACGAATACCCTCGAATATCGACAAAGCTGATTCTATGCACCCGCATTTTGCATACATATCGACCAACGAAGTGGCCAAGATTGGGTTTGAATCCAAATTGTATCGTTTGGCGTAGGAATGTACCCATAATCCTTGAGTGATGGCCCCTAGATGAGCACAAGCAGTGAGAACACTGACAAGCACCGAGTCATTTGGCTTCGTACCCTTTTCTTGCATTTGGCCAAATAAGCAGATCACCTCTTTGAAATCGCTACTCCTAGAATAAGCAGCAATGATAGCACTCCAGGCTATGACATTTCTCTCAGTCATTTCGTCGAACAATCGACGTGCATTCTCCACATCCCCCATCTTCCCATAACCATCAATCATTGTCGTCCATACCACAACATCCTTATTTGAACTCTTATCAAACAATAATCTAGCAGTTTCTATATGGACTAGGGAATAAAATTCTACAAGCGAGCTGACAACAAAAGGATCACAACGATAACCAAATTTAATAACATGCGCATGAACCAAATAGCCAATCAATTTTAACTCACGAGAAATAAGCGTGCAAGCCTTAATCAATGGGGGAAAAGTGTAATTATTAGCGACGAGGCCACGATGAATCATGTCCAAGTAGCAGAAAATTGCAGGCAGTGGAGAACCAGACTGGACGTGGCCTCTGATCATAGAATTGTACATAAAAGTGTTGCGGTGGGAAAGATTATTGAAAATGGAACAAGCGTAGGAAAAGAAAGAGTCATCGCCGGAAGTTGCAGCAGCGGCGAGAATGGGAGCAATAGCGTAAGGATTTTCAGGGAGGGTGGATTTTAGAAGACGGGAATGGATTTGCTTCAGTTGGTCAAGGGTTTTGAATTGATTCATCTGACTTTTAGCAGCCATTCAACAATCGTTACAGGAGTTTCATCTCCATCCTTGGCCGCCTCATCTATCTTCTCCACGGAAAAATCTACAGAAAAGTCAAACCCTCTCACATTTTTTGCCCGCCACTGTTGGAATAAACCGAGCATAATGCATCAAAAGCTTTTCTTGCTCACGTCTTTTGATTTGAAAGAGAAACGCAGAAGAAGAGGACACAGACGACAGAGCAAGTAAGTTAATCTGAGTGTTTCGTTTGAGTAAACGAGAACAACAGAACATGAAAAGGGTAAAATATGGTTTTTTAAGACATAGTTAAGGAGGTTATTTTAATTTAGTGCATGTATTTTAAACCTTGATGATAGTCCTAATATTTTTAGTTTTATATTTATTTTTCTCGTTATATTTAACTGAAAATGTCACGTAACATTATTTTATTCAACACCCTTTAACATCAAAAGATTAATAAATTGATAATTCGTTCTTTTAAAAAAACCAAAAAACTATCCAAAATAATTTGTTTTTGATATTTGATTTTCCATTATTCCTCATTCGTTTTGTAGAACTAAGATAAAAACGTGAGCGGCAGGATTCGAACCTGCGCGGGCAGAGCCCACATGATTTCTAGTCATGCCCGATAACCACTCCGGCACGCCCACTAGTTGTTTTCTTATATTCAGTCAAACCTTATATGTATTATTGCTTATTAGTATTATTAATTCCTTCTAGATTTGGTACACTTATTATCTTGGGTTTTCTTAATATCTTACATGTATTTCGTGGTTTAAGTGCAAGTTATGAATTGAAAAAACAAACATTGGTTTAATTGTAATTCTGAGTTGTCCATATTAGGCTTTTCTTCCCAAACAATCAAGAAATTTGAGGTAAAAATGAGATGTTCTCAACGGAATTAACCCTGCCAAATAGAACGTGTAATACAACCCATCCTTGATTGCTTCCAAACATGAACATAATAAATAAAACGTTCTCTTTCTGTAGTGATTTCAACCATTAAATGTGATAAATGCTGGAAAAAAGACTCGAGTTTCACGAAACTATCATATGCTCTAAATTAAGCAATGTCAATGGCATAGCAACAATTACTTTGCTACATCTACACATCCAATCAAGGTATTGGATTTGTGATCAATTTACAGAAACTGCAGTTTGCGAGATAATGCAGACATTCAACAGTTCAAGGCCAACATCATGGGGTAAATTGCATTAATAGAAAGCGTAATTTATCAATGAAGTATCACACGTTGCATAGATATAAAAGACACCCTTGATATAGATAAAACAAACATCATCATTTTCAACTTTCACGGCACAAAACCTTCAGTCAAAGCCTCTTGAGGGAATGACCTCCATGAATCTGAGAAGCCCATCATTCCGAATCGCATCGATGGGGACAGTTTAGATCAAAAGCTTCTCAATGGCATCCTGCATTTTGAGAAAGGACAGCAAATTTATATGGAACTTTTAAGAGATAAAAAAGTGATAACTCTTGAAAATGAATTATTATATCGGTTTATTTTGTATAAACATTTGCTCGGTTTTTAATTCTCATTCATGTAGAAGGAGAAGTCGAATCTAAACCATATTTTGATTACATGTTATCCTATTCTGATTTATTTTGTGTAATTTTACTTAGACAATTCACCATCACTCAATATTTCGTATATTAATTATAGTGTTTCACTTAGTTTTCATTTCATAATTGTCCTTGAGGAATCGATACTCTAATTACTGCATATTATTTGGATGCGATGAGTGCACTTGCTTTGTGTTATAATTTTGCACAACAAGAGGGTGAAATCCGAAAAGGAAAATATGTTATCTACCTTCAGTTGTTGTATCTGAGATTTCAGTTGGCTTCCCTCGTTTGTTGTCACGGAACAGGAAATGACGGGTCGTGTAACTCCACATGCTCTCCCCAGCGCTTGCTTTGAAGGGACAAACACATATGGAACATTCTGCAAATTTGCAGTGAAATAACCAAGAGCAAATAATTGTTGGCTCATCTTGGACAAGAAATTTAAAAAACAAAATGTGAAAAGAATACAATAAGAATGGCGATCTAGAAAAATTATCTAAGCAAGTCTCAACTTTCTTTACAAAGTATATAATCTATAAAAAGATCATAAAAAATTAGAAGATAAGAGTTTAATCGAACTTCAATTTCATCACGATTCTGCACAGTCGATTCTGTTCTCCGATGGGATGAAATATATACTTTTCTACGAAGATTGTAACAAAAAGTTTACATCTTTAAATTCAGAAGCTAAGCAAAGAAAACCACTAATACACATTATCCTAACTTAGACTAACAGCATCATCTATTTCAGCGAAAACATCTTAAATACAAACCATAAGTACTATTAACGAAGATAATTTTTCCTCAGTTAGAAAGAAAAGGCGAACCTTATCTTCAGCCAGCAGAGGAAGATGAAGAAGAATCTCAAGTGGTTCTGTATCCGCAGCCATAACAACGAACTCAGATATACCCCTATTCAATGTCTTAGTCGCTGAAATCACGTTCATTTAAAAACTTCAGCGGATTAAATAAACATTCAAAAGGTATTTCCTACTTAAAACAAGAAAAGGAGAAAAGATCGTCGCGATGAGGAAGCACCTTCGTTAGCACCCTTTTTGAGCTGCTTATAGTTAGCAGCTTGTTGAACAAGATCAAGTATGGTGATTGTGAGCTGTGAATCGGCAAGAGGGTACGCTTTCGGGTTCACTGCCTCGCCAGTCTGCAAATACATGAAAATAAAGAGAAACGGAGACGAAAAAAAGAAAATCACCACAAAAGAAGCAAGAAGACAGAAACTCAAACGCACAGAAACAAGAGAAGAACGGATGGAATACCATTCTGTCCGAAAAATTGCGGAAAGCAGAGGGCTAGGGTTCTGAGGAGGATGAAACACAAACACGATGAAACAAGGGTTTAAGAACGCCGCTCGGGCCAATTACCTCATTTCGATAAGTAGTCATCACTTGAAACGACGTGTCGATGACTTAATTCATTCGTAGTTGGTATCTTTCCTTAATTCATTTTAATTACGAAAACTATAATAATTATTTTATAATATTTTTTAGGATAAAATATAATCTAATCATCATATTTGTTGTCATCTACAAATTATATTTTAAACAATTTATTATTAACAAAAGAACCTCCGTCGTTATGGTTAGTAATTTAAACATTATTATTAAATTATCTGTTAAATCCAGCATATATATATATATATATGTTAAAAGTTTGTCGTGTAATTAATGAAATTTAAAATCGTTAGTAAAACGATCAACAGAGTTTAAAATGGATTATATAAATCACCGGAGCATTTAGAAATTGGATTAAAACACTTTATCAAACAAAAAATATGGACTACACGTGTTAGATTTAATTAATAAATTGCAGCAAATTCCAAATTGCCAATACTTGAAGAGTAATTCTACAAACCCTAGTTATTTGTTTTTTCTTCTCCAAAGAAATTCATGTCTCCAAACCTTAATTGTTTCTCTCTTTATCAAAGAACATATATATTTTCCTAATTGCCAAAAACTCTCTCCATTATCAACAAGTTTATCATCGATCGGGATTCTCTTTCTAAAACACAACAAAGAAAACGACGTTCGTTTCTCACCTTCTAATCCTCTCGAACGAACCGGACTGACTAGGTACACAATCGAAAAGTTAATTTTATTTTATTTTTTGCAATGCAATGGCAGCAATCTCCATAGTTACAAAAAGAGTATGTTTGGTTGTTGGTGTGCTTCTTTATGCTATATAGCGATAGTTATCATTTTTTTCTTCCAACAAAGATGAACAAAAGAAGACGAGTAACTCGAAAAAGCTTATTTGTTGTTGTACAATAATTCATAATATTTACTAATTCAATAAAACTATCCATGAATAATTAGTTATAAAAACAATTAACCTAATACCTATTAGAAGAATGAGTAGTTGACTAGTTGTCTATTAATTCTTTGGATGCTATAAGGTCATGTAGTCTTTGGATGCTTCATTTCTTTCTCTTTTTGCAGTTTTTGTAAGAAAATATTGTGATAAATAAACAAAATCATCGAAATACACATAACTGTTGTCCGATATCAGAAGACTAACATAGAAACGAGTAGTTTGAACAACAAAATAGTTGATATAGATGAAAAGAGCCAAAAGTTGAAATGATTTTTCATGACAAGGATAACTTAATGAACTACTTTATCGAGTATGGCCAATGAATAGGAGTTCGATCAAAGATGATGATGGAGAAGTTAGATGGGTAACTTATGTTTATTCTCGTTATGGTCAACCGCAGTACAGTATAGTTATATGATATGTGGATGTTCATAAAAGTACTAAATTTTATATAACGAAAATTAGTAAGAAAATCAAAGAGTACATCCATTGTTTCTAGATATGACAAGTCGGACGACATAGGTCCACGTGTTCCAATAGCAAACAGGAGTCCACGTAACAAGCTGGGAAGAAATGAGGCTGAGTCAAGAACGTTTGTATTGGGGGAGTGGAAAATGAAGCCGACACAGTTCCATCCTCGTCGCCTCTGAGGAAGAAAGAAAGCAATTAGACAAATGGGTTTGATCGATCAGAGCGTAGAATCCTTCAAGTCCATTCAAATCAGACGGCATCTAACTCAAGCCGTCAATCTTGGTTAGCAAGTTTTATCCTCCCATTTTCTGAATGTTTTTCTTTTCTGAAAGTTGATAATTTCGAGTAGGTTTGCTTTTTTGTTTGTGGAAGTTTTTCTCTTCGTACCCAGAATCTGTCATTCTTCAATCTTCTTAACAATGGCGGAATTTGTTTGATTTACTGCATGATTGATTGTTCGTTGCAATCTTTCAGGCCTGATTGTATCGTTGGCGTTGATGTTTTGGAAAGGGCTGATGTGTCTGACTGGAAGTGAATCACCTGTCGTAGTTGTGCTATCTGAAAGTATGGAACCCGGATTTGCAAGAGTGAGTTTTTTGTTAAATCCTTAAACCAGAACATTGTTGTTTTGTTGTAACATTAGGTGTAATGAAATTCAATGGATGAATATAATGTTTGGAGCTAAAGGCAATATAAGAAAAGAGAAATCTGGGAATGAAATAGAAGAGTTACTTGTGGGAAAAATAATGGTGGAATGTAAAACAATTTGCTATATGTAGTCTTGTTGTTTCTGTTTGATTTAATCCATACAAATTCAACTTTGCTTATATGGCAGGGCGACATTCTATTCTTGCATATGAACAATGATCCGATTCGTGCAGGGGAAATTGTCGTGTATAATGTGAATGTATGATTCTTCTTATGCTGTTCATCTATAGATGTCTTTCTCGGATTGTATTTTGGTTTGTCGAAGAATAAACAACTCTTTGACTCGGCTTATCTTGACTTTCTAAGAAAGCCGTGTTGATATTCAATGTCATCCACCTATTAAATGAATGACCCACCTATTAAATGAAAAGAAGACAATGAAGAAGTTCTTCTTAGAACACGGCGCCTCTCTTTTTTTTTTCATGTTCACATTCCTTAAAATAAGGAATGTGCTCCCTTCAAGCATCTATAAATAGAGGCTTGATGAGAGAGTTCAATTCATCTCATCTCAAATATCGTAGAGAAATTGAGTGGCTTTTGTAGTATTTTGTTTATTCAATAAAGTGTGTGTAGTATTTTCTTACTTGTGTTCAACAAAGTGGTATCAGAGCCTGGGTGATTTCTTTAAATTTAGTATGCTCTGTGGTTGCGGTTTTTTAACTGATCTTCCACATCAGAAAAATTTTGAGAGATTATTTGGGGAATGTTTTTGTGTTGAGTGGTGAGCGATTCCAAAAGTTTAGAGTAAAAAAAAAAGTTTGTTTGGTAGTGTCGGAGTTCTGCCAAAACAATGAGTGACCTTCAAGTTATGGGAGGTATCAAGAAACTCACCAACACAAATTATAACACATGGGCAACGTGCATGGAGTCATACTTGCAAGGTCAGGATCTGTGGGACATCATTGGTGGTAATGAAACCACGGTCCCAACAGATGAAAATACCGCCCGAAAGTGGAGGATTAAGGCAGGAAAGACCATGTTCGCAATAAAGAGCACAATAGATGAGGAAATGCTGGAGCACATTAGGCAAGCTGAAACGCCGAAATCAGCTTGGGACACTTTCAAAGCACTCTTCTCACGGAAAAATGACATGAGATTACAACTCCTTGAAAATGAGTTGTTATCTATCAAACAGCGTGATATGACGATCAATCAATACTTCCACAAGGTAAAAACCTCGTGTCGGGAAATTTCTGAACTGGATCCTGAAGCCACAATCAAGGAACCAAGAATGAGAAGAATCATCATTCATGGTTTGAATCCAAGGTATGGAGGTTTTGTTACTGCCATACAAGGGTGGCCTACTCAACCGTCATTAGTGGATTTTGAAAATCTACTATCTGACCAAGAAGCGATGGCCAAAGAGATCGGTGAAAGCTCACGGAAGAGTGAGGAAGAAGCACTCTTTGTCAAGAAGAACAAAGAGTGGTCTAAACCGAATGGTGGCAAAGGATCATGGAAGAATGAAGGCAAGACAAATCATCATGGGAACCCTTGGTCAGGGGGAGCTCAGAAGAATAACAATCGAAGTAATTCGTCCAGGCCAAACAAGAGGTTTGATGGTAACTGCCACAATTGCGGGAAGAAGGGCCACATGGCAAAAGATTGTTGGTCCAAGAGAAGAAATGCCGAAGGAAACACAGCAACCTCCAAAACGGAAAATTCAAATGATGATGATTGGGATGCCGTCACATCTCTGGTTGTGGAAGAAGATGAATCGGCGCTCGCAGTGACAGTACTAGGGCAAATTGACTATGATAAAGATGGATCGTCGACTCCG
>CM039507.1:47271687-47452462 GCA_022432975.1 Begonia masoniana | reverse complement strand
ACTTTGACTCTGTTCTCCTCAAGTCGTGGTTGAGACTGGTTTTTTCTTTTGTCATGCCTAGGTTACATGAGTTTGGAGGTCCAGTTATTTAAGGCCGGCCAGAAGAAGACAGGCCATGTGGTTGCAAGGTTAATACAAAACGGCGGTTCATTCGTAATTATTATTAGGGGTGTATATGTCAAAATGTATTCTTTTTTAAATGTTATATGGATGAATTAATCAGAAAATTTTATTTCTTGCCAGTATCTGAGGACCCAACTACAGCCGAAAAACACTCGTTGACATGTCAAACAATGATTGAACAATTATTACATTAATTATATCAATCATTGTTTAACACGTCAGCGAGTATTTTTAATAGAACAAACGTAACATTATAGTAACCTTAAACGTAGCATTATTATACAACTTAGAATACCTTGCAACCACTTCTAATTCATTCTCCTAGGTAGTTTGACATTCATAAACATATTATTTAAGAAAAATATGGATTTTACAAACTTAAACCTTATTCTTGACCCATTGTAATAGTTAATTTGATTTGAATAGTATTTATTGAAGAACAGAGAAATATATGAAGTCTTGTCAATTGGGTATATCCATGAAGCATTACTTCCCCTTGACAACTCGGTTGACATGATTTCAATGAAAGATCCATTGCCCTACATCTAGACTCTAGTCCACACAAACCCGACAAATATGGATGTCCATTTAAATTCCTTCTTCTCCAAAAAAAAAAAAAACCATATATTTTTATTAATAATTCTAAAATTATCGCAAAGGATAAGCTGTTTACTACACTACAAACTCACCCATCATTTTCTCTCTCTAGAAACGTACACAATTCTAGACCCACCACTTTGTCAAGCTGATTTTCAAAGGGATTTTGTGACACTTACAATTGACTCTATTCTAGAGTTAAAATATGCTGCACTCAGATTTTATTGATTGTAAGAGTACAACCCATACTAGTAGAGGTATACAATCTAAATTGAAAATTAATATTTATAGTTGATTTAAATGAAATATATATTATGTCTTAAAGAATGTTTGTTTAGACAACTTTCCATGTTGGATTAAAATAATATGAAAACACATGCTGAAATTGACCTTGTGCCTTCAGTGTGTTTGTGGTTCAGCTACACCTAAAGAAAGACCAATATAGCATAATTGGGAAACTTTGTATTATTCTACCAATTGTTTATCAAACTTGTAAAAAAAATATGTAATTATTGAAATAGTTCTTAAACTATATTAGTTAACAGTTCGTCTTTAAACTATCATCTGTGAATAAATTAATCGGACTCTCAGTCTCTCTGAGTTGGCTCTCGATATTCATTTTTCGTTAAACAAGTGAAATCTAGAACGGGAACTTGCTCAATTTCGACCGGGCTCTCGCTCCAACGAGCTTTCTCGGGAACAACTGTCTGTTTTCCCGCGATTTCTAACCGTTATACTCTTTGATTATAAAAAGTATTTGAAGTACACTTTTATTTTGATTATTATATTAACATGTCTACTATAACAAGATATTCTGATTGTTATATTGATAAGTAAAATATTAATAATGATTCTTTAGTAGTTTTTCTTTGTTGCAAGGCTTTTTTTAGGAAAGTTTGAATGTGAAATTGCGTTGTTTTCTGCCTAAATGAACAGTATTATATTAGATGGACGGAGACTTCCAATATCACTGGAAAAATATTCCTTCATATTTTCAATTTATAAAAAAATATAATCTAAGTTTTAGAACTAATCGATAAAATCAAAAGGGTACCTAAGTTTATTGTTTTCATAAAATTCTATGATAATTAGCTTAAAATTAAGCCCTCCTCTAAAATTATATTCTTCACTCTCCAAAATTTATTTTAATTTTTTATAATTTATCTTGATTAATACACACCAATTAATGAGAGACATAAGAATCTCGTAATTTGAACTTTTTTCCGTAATCTCGTAATTTAATTGTTTCTTTCCTTCTCAACCTAGGTGTAGTTCTAGTTCAAAATAGATGTACTTTTTTGTGGGTTCTTTTTTTTTTTTTTTTTTGGCCAAAAAATTAACCAAACCGAATCAATAGATGTTAGAGTTCAGTAACTCGAACTATATTTTTACTTAGCTGAAAACCTCATGCTTCGACCAAAGTGATAAATCAAATTATTTTCTGCACGTTAACTCTCGTGTATTTGGTTTCTCCATCATGAATTTTCTTTTTCCACATCCGTGTTTTTTACCATCTAGGATTTTTTACGTAAATCTCAGTGTTCGTTTTTATTTTCATATTTGGTTGCTTTACTACAATATTTGATTTCTCAACTTTAAAAATCTCAACTTAGGGGAAAAAAATCTCATTTCATCAGACACAACCATACAAAAACAGATGGAGAAGAAGTGTAAGGGTCCTTAGGTGCTGGGTGTCCAGAGGCAAATTTGATTGGAGAACAATAAACAATCCCCAAACCCTAATAATGAACCACATCAATTATTAGAAAGCTAAGAACAAAATATATCAAATACTTGCCCACCCTTTTTTTATCCTCCATCACAGGCAATAACACATGCTTTGCCTCTCTAATCTATCATCATCCACTTCTTAATCAACCCTATTTTTAATTGTTTTCTCTTCTTCTCCTCTATTCCAAACATCCCCCCTTCCCACTCTTTATATTTTCCTCCAAGAAATAATGGCTAACCAAATCAAAGAGTTGAAATCTATGAGTAAGTTCAGTGCCGGAGGCGGGAAGCTGCCGGCGTTGTTCGAGAAATTGCCGGTTAAATATAACTGGCCAGGGTCGAGGAAATCAAAGAGAAAAGGCGATGAAAATGGGGCAGGGAAGATCGAAGGTAGAAAATCAGTTTCTCATGTTGAGACAAGTTTGAATTCAGTGGCTTCGTTTCTTCAAGTGAAAGTGCTGGTTTCTGATATGCCTGACTTCATGCAAATTCATGCTTTGAGGTGTGCAAGAACAAGTTTTGATAGTTTGGACAAGTTTAGTGGAAAACACATGGCTTATAACATCAAAAAGGTACCTTTGATTCTTCATTTTTTGTCTGTATTTTTTTTTGAATTTCCATTCCTCATATATCAGTTCTGCAAAAGAAATTGCATGCAATCTCTCTCTACCTCTCTCTCTCTCTCTCTACCTGTGTTTTTCTCTGTAGATGATTTCTTTTTTTAGACAAACCCCACGATGATTGTTATTTTCAAACCTTTTCTTTGTAGTTCAAAAGATCAGATCACTAAAAAGGACTTCATATGACTCTCTCTCTCTCTCTCTCTTTAAATGATTACTATTTTGAAGGGGAAACCCCACTATTAAAGGCTAAATTGGCAAACCTTATGAACTGTTATTTTCATCTCTTTCTTTGAGTTCTCTCTAGTTTCTAAAAAGATAAGTTCATGGACATTGGAGATCTCTCTCTCTCTCTCTCTCTCTCTCTGTATGTGGAGTTGGTGAGGCCACACAAGCAATACTTTTGACAATCACAAGCAATAGACCCAGATTACATTATTTAATTTCCTTCCATGTGAAGCAATTCATATTTTATTTTTATTCAAACACTAATAACAACAAAATAGAGTATTTCCTTGAAGTCCCATGTGCATAACACATAAAAACTTATCAACACACTTCTAAAGTACAAATATTAAGAACACTTAATTTGCAGCTTACCCAGTTCAAATTATCCAATAATTAATTCAGAATTAGTATCACTAATCATTGTACTTAAACTTTAATGCAGGAGTTTGACAAATTATACGGGCCAGCTTGGCATTGCATTGTGGGCTCTAATTTCGGGTCGTTTGTGACCCATTCCACAGGTGGCTTCATTTATTTTTCGATGGAAAAATTATACATTTTATTATTCAAAACAAAAATACAGAAAGCTGCTGATATAGTTTAGTATTACCTTTTGAGCATCTCATTTTAATTATTTGATGTATTTAGATATTTGTAAATCAAGTAAAATGTGCTCGAAATTTGAATGATACAAGGTGTTCCCTTATGTTTTATCATGTTAAAGCTGCCAGTGAATGGTGAGGTCAGTGCAAGAGTGACCGTGTAGGTACGAGACTGAAGTATTTGTGGAACAATTTTGTCAAAGAAAGCAATCAAAACGAGAGTTTAAATGCAGCAGAGATCATAGAATAGAGATCATATAAGAAAGTATGTTACAGAATCAATGGAGACAGGGGGAGCATGGTAGTAGAGATTTCTCTTTCCTACTTTTTAATCTCTCAATCACAAGTAGCATACTACGCTCAAAAGGTTCCACAGCAGAATGCGTTGAATCTTTATCCTTAAATGCATCAAAAAAACAAAATGACATTAACATCTAACGACACAAGTCAGAATCCCTGCACCATGAGTCTCGATTTTGGGTATTACCTCTGTTTGAATCCTCGTGTTCATTCTTCTTCTGCTGCTGAATTTGGTCCCCACTTGCCCTTGTGAATTTCACTCAGTCGTTTGGGACTTTCAAAATCTGCTCCGATTGATTGGCCTGAACTGATTTTCACCGTAATAATCTCCGTTTTCTTTGGCTTTTCTCCTCTCTTCTCTTATCTGGGCAAGGGATTTGGGTCCGTCAAAGGCAGAGGACTCCTGATCGAATCTCTGATCTCTTGAATCTGTTTTCCACGTGACCTCCGAGAAGTTTTGTCGTCCACCATATCTCTTTTCCCTCAAATTTCTTCGAGAATTGTATTGATTTTGAAGCCTAATTGATTCTTGTTGGTTTGAAGAATAAGGAAGACTCCCATTCTTGTCGTTGAAAGCCAATCTACCACGAAATCGATCACTTATATCATGCCTGCTAGTCTCTTCACGAAATCCACTGGTCCGATACGAAAACTCATGGCTTCTCGATAGATCAGTAAATGAACTATCATCGACCAATCGACGTCTTCTTAGATGGTCCCTCAGATCGACAGAGTTTCTATCATCCAATGCCAATTCCATTCGTATGAGCTTCCTCTTTCTCGACTCTACAGAATCCAGCATTATATCTCTTGAATGGTGACGATGGTTTCTGTCTCTTGAGTTGTGACGATGGTTTCTGTCGTTACGATAGATAGGTTCATTCTCTAAACCATCATAAGTACTGTCTGCATCATGGTATTTCAACTCGTACTCAACTGGGTCTTCAAACTCGTGCCCCAAAAAGTGGCTATTCAGCTCCCTACGCTCTCTATCAATGGCTGAATAGTACTCTGGATCACCCTCATAACCCAATTTCTCCGACTCATCATCCACTAGAACATCAAATCCCGGAGATGACTCCCAGCGCTCCTCTGGCTCGATATGATCGACAACTTGCTCTTCCAAGCCATCATCATCTTCTGCGTATTCTTCTTCTGGAAGTACAGGCTCTGATCTAGCAGTAGCTACTTCTTCAAGCTCGGATGCAGGGGCCAGCTTATAGATGCTTTTCTGTACATTATTTTCATGCAATGGTTTTTGGATTTCCTCTTTAGGCTCAAATATCACGTCTACTATTGCTTGTTGAGAACTTTTGGATGGATCTGTATGCTTATCAGATGATGATTCCTTATCGTTTCTGGCAACTACTTTGGAATCTGAAAGAATTGGATCTATGCTTCCAGAGCCCATCCTAGTTGATCTCCCTGAACCTGTACCTCCATCATTTGCATGCAAAAAAGGAGCATTTTTCACCTTTGCTGCAGTACCCGTTCACATAAAAATAACAAGGTACACCAGTCTTGCTCACACTCACTGTGGCAGAACCCTGAGCAGATTCAGATGTTTTTCCAGCTACCGCATCCAATGGCTATGAAATTCAAACAAGATTTATAAGTTGGTATGAGAGACATTGATATCTGAACATAGAATGATAAAGGGCCACATTATCATTTTCAGTTAAAAATCAAAAGAAGAAAAACAGTAATTAACTAGTAACAAGTAAAAAAATATAGCGGGAAAATGATAGTACACCAATTTCATTTCTCAGAGTCAAACAAAAGAACAGAACTGTTAACATACCAAGTTTTTCAGAGAAGTAAAATTTTGTGGGCAGAGAAGAGTATTTGAGGATAATTTTCAGGAAAAACAGCTTAAATTCCTTGTTTCTCCAAAGTTATACAAATGCTAAGCTAGTACACCAAACTTATTGAGTTAAAAAACTTGTGCCTCCTCAACAACATAATCACGAATGACAAAACATTTTTCACCTCCATATATTATCAACTAATCACTTGCACCAATTCTTATTCTTCAAACTAGAATTCGTTCAATCTGAAATTGTCATCTTACTGAACTTAATGATCTTCCAAAATCTTGAAAAATCTGGAATTATTTTCATTTGCAACGCCTGGCAAATCATTTTTAAAGACTAAGGGGAAAAGTAAACTACTAACACCATAATTTTCATATGTTCACTCTGCAGATAAACCCAAGAAAATTTGTATTCCATAAATAAGCACATCAATAATGTAAATAGGAGTGATCTCAAATGAATTGTGAACTAACAGGATGTCTGAAACCACATGTTGGGTTAAGGCAATTCCCTGCTAACCAATACCAGCAATCCCTCGGATTAAGCCTTGCAATTTCGCTGTGCCGATACTCACACTCAGCTCCCTGACAATGAGAGAAAATCATTAATCCTATTATGTATTGGAGGAGAAAAAAGAAACTAGATGAACATCCAAAAACAAAAAATCCAACAATAGCAAAAAAAAAGTATCATACAATAAACCCAACCTAACAACAATGAATTTCTATCATTACGTTCACTATATAACAACACAAAAAAAAAAATCTAATGCCATCGATCTCCACACTTAATGGTTTAAATTATCAGCATGAGGTCGATTCGAATTGAGATATACTTTACCCATGCTCTGAACATCCATAAACCTTAAATCCGTCAAATGTAGGGCTAAACATCAATTCTTAAAGCATATTCGTACAAACAAACAAACAAAATTCCCCACACAAAACAGTAAAGAAAACACATCCTGCTAAACATTCCCAGATAAAAAAAAAAAAAAAACACTGTAAGAGCACGAAATGTAACCTTCTTGCAGGTGAGAGGGGAGGCCAAAAAATAAACGCAATCGGTGTTCCATTTTAACAAATCTTCATCCATTTTGGGAGGAAAAGAGATTAAGTTAGAAGTGGAATAGCAGGTAGAATATAAAGAATGGACTGGTATGGCTGTTGAAGTTTGGGTTTTCGGCGGTGGAGTCGCAACCAGAGAGAATGGGGGATGGGCGAATTGCGATGGGGTTGGGTCTTTTATAGTAGTGGTGTTTTTAGGGTAGATTTTTCATTTTAGGCCAAAATGACGACGAGCTTGGTTAGATTAGCGACTCCACCTGCGTCACATTTCTTTACTCCATTAATTTAAACATTTAAAAAAAAAGATAAAGTGCAATTTGGCCCCTACAACTAAGTGAAATTGGCAATTTACACCGTAAACTTAGGTAAAGTGCAATTTGGCCCCTACAACTAGGTGAAATGAGCAATTTACATCGTAAACTTGAATAATAGGCAAGAACAACCTTAATGTATTAATAATGGGCAATATGACCCATACCATTATATTTTCTATCAAAAAATAATATTTTTTCACTTATTCATTTTTTTTTTTCGAAATGCCCCTCACTGGACCGAACCGATCCAGACCGGTTCAGCTAATTCCACTCTTATTTATTTATTTTTTTTAAAACCTATTTCTCGGAAAAGAGAAAACAGATGAATAGAATTAAAAAAAAATAAAAAACCAAAGTACAATTAGTCGAACCCGTCCGGTTCGGTTCGGTCCAGTGAAGGGCATTTCGAGAAAAAAATGAACAAGTGAAAAAATATTACTTTTTGATGGAAAATATGACGGTATGGGCCATATTGCCCATTATCAATACATTAAGGTTATTCTTGCCTATTATTCAAGTTTACGGTGTAAATTGTTCATTTCACCTAGTTGTAGGGGTCAAATTGCACTTTACCCAAGTTTACGGTGTAAATTGTCCATTTCACCTAGTTGTAGGGGCCAAATTACATTTTACCCTTTAAATAAAATCAAATAAAAAAAATACAAAAAAAAAAAAAAAAAAAAAAGCTCTTTAGTTTAGTCAACTTTTCGTTTGTTGTCTCTACTGAACAATAAAGAACTTGACGAAAAACTGAGTGGATTTTGATGATTTGATAGCAAATTTCTTGAAACATTTCGGCAGCAAATTATCATTTTTTTGTTAATTCGCATTTTGAAATCAATTTTATATAGTTGTCTTTTTTTTTTTTTTTTTTTTTTTGAAAAGTGCTTTTAACCCCGCAAATTTTGGAGTAATTGACTAAGTGATACCTGAAGAGTAGTCTAAAGAGTAGTTTTAAATTTACCCTCAAATATTATCTCATATCAGTCATTAATTAGTACAATTAATATTTTATTCCAACTATTTTTAATTTATTTTAATTATTATACTAATTAATAATTAACACGCAAGGAGATTCTAGTACAATGTAGTACTAAAGAGTAGACCTAGTATTACAAAAAAAAAAAAAAACTATTAGAAATTACACACGACCCATTGCTTGTGATGCCGAATGAAGGTTATTTAATCGCTAGTTTCTTCTTGATGCTTGGTCCTCGAAAATCATTCCACACAAGAACAAAAGTTCGAACAAGCTTTAGAGTCATTGTCTGAGCGCAAGACCGTCAACTCTTATTTCATAAATCGAGATTGTCTATACTAAGCATTGTTCAAAATTTATGTCGATTTCGTAAGAATGTGACTAAAATCTAGCGTAAATTCACGAACACAAATCAATAATAAGCTTTGGTAAAAACTTGCCATAGAATTCTTGAAAGAACATCAAATGCTGAGCTTTTATTTTGTTTAAGCATAGCTCACTCTATCAAGAGCAGTTCAAACAAATTCAACTACTCATATGAAATATTCTTTTACATGAAATATGAAAGAAGAGCAAACTCACCATTAATTCTCAGTTATTATTTCATCAAAATTTGTAGACCATCTCCTCCGTGAATCCAAGTTCCTTGAGTATGCCAGAGAGCTACAAACAGAGCAAATGGCATAGAAGTCATCAAACCATCATAACAATTGTGCATTTTTCGGGGTAGAAAACGTTGATTTTGTACCTCTCCTTGAGTGTAATCCTTAGCCTTCTCACCAGATACATGTGTCATCATTCCAGGAGGCCCACATACCTCAACAAATAAAAACAACAACAGTTTGATGGTCATATATTTCTTTGTCCACTTCATTTTTTTCATCAAAACGACCAACGTGAGAAGCTAATTCTACAAATTCTACTTGAAGTCCACAAGTCTTGTTTTATCTCAACATTGATTAAGAACAAAGAATAACAACAATTTGTCCAAGTACTAGGCCTTCACAACTTGATAAAGCATAAATAAGAATGAAATGCAGATGATAAATATACTTGGTCCTCATGCTTAAGATCATTTTTAATGAACAAGAATACATAAATCTAAGTAATATACAGGAAATGAGTCCACGTTCACCAAGAGCCTTCTTCAATTGACATGCAAATCATCATTTGGTTTTTACTCTCTATTTTCCATCTCAAACTGTAGGCGACATGATTACTGCATATATTTTCCTAAATGCCACAAGCAAAAAAAGCTATAGTAGCACTTACAAGAATTATAGCGTCGTCCCCAGGACTAGGTAAGCCTTTTGTAATCATATCCTTTGATATATAACCTTTTCCTCCTTTCCAATTCTTTGAAGGATTATCAACAGTATAGAAAACCTGGAAATGAATAATATATTATATTCCTTTCAAACTTAAGCATGTAGCTCCTGATGACAATAATAATTTTTTTCAAACTAAGCTAAGCTATACCTTTAAATTAGGGTGGCTAGCAGCAAGAATGTCTAGTTTCTGTTTGAGCAATATATCATCTGGCGAAACATTGCCATAAAGCAGGGAAACCTACAAGAATTCAGTTTTTTTTTTTTTCAAATAAAAGTCTAATCCTGGCTTATTTTAAATCTCAAAGAAGATGTATTATACATCACTATAATCACCTTGCACAAAAGAAAAGGAATATAAGCAAAATCTGATATTGTTGCAAGAAAGCTGTTTCAATGCCTCCATATTTAAGGTAATTTAGGTCTTCAACATTGTTGGCAGATATCGTGAATAATGATTTAATTTAATAGAAAACAGAGTCTTAAATTTGTGTGGTTATTCATCATATTCTGCAATTATTTTGTTTCCTTCAAGTAAAGTAGTCCAGCTGTACATATACTTTTCCATGTATTGTAAAAAGACGTTCCATTTAACTATGTTCTCTCTCCTAGTTTAAACATGAATGACAAACATCAATCAGTAGGAGATTTCTTTCTCAATTCTAGATTTCTTCGAACTTTCTTTAGGTTGTGTCTTTGGACGTTAAAAAACATATCCAATCTAAAAATCAGAATTAAACTATTTGGTGGGATTGACATCAACATCAGATTAGCTCGTCACTCGTTATTGCCCACCACTTTGTACGTAACTTTTATTCAATATATGTACTTTTTATCCAAAAAAAAAGAAAAGGATAACCTCATCCCTCACCTGTGTCTTATCATCAGGATTTTTCAGTATTGCATCAATAACCTGAAGCATTGGAGTAATGCCTGTGCCCCCAGCAATCTGCATGACGTGCAAATCAAAGATTTTTCATCGACATCCTAATTCATTAAACTAATATTACGTACACTTCTAATAAATAAGAAGCATTCAACAGTGTTAGAAGATATTACGATGTAGAAGATACAAACTAGCCACTAAAGAACTATATTTGAGTGGAAAAAAAACGGAGAGAACAAATTAAACTGATCACACATTATAGAAGCATAAAATCGGAATCCTTAAACTGAAATCTCTGCAGGAAGCAAAAGAAACAAAAATTGAGGATCTGACATCACAAAGGATAAGACATTAGGATGTAGAATGGTTAAGACTCCCTTTAAGTGTTGCAAGACGAACTAGATAAGTCGGTAATCTATCTTACCATGCCAATTTGTTTCTTCATATTTGGAGTATATTTGAGCTTTTCAATGGGGCTGCATATGTAAGAAAACAAAGAATGATAAAAAATACATATTTATGTTTGTAGAAACATATTTATGGTCTATTACTTTAACTTTCCTTAGTTAAAACTATGTTTCTTGCGAAAAAAGAAAGAGTAAAAGAAATAAATTAGCCGTATATCTCTGTTACATATTTACATTTTGTCTCTCTTATCTCTTTATTTTCTTTAAAAGGAGATTCATATTTACAATATGTAAACAATATTAACTGGAAAACGTACCCTTTCACTTCAAGTACATCACCAGGTTTTAAGGTCGCAAAATGCTGACTCATTTTTCCATCTGGATATACCTGCAATATATTTGCTCTACAATAATTTATAAAAAACAAAAGATAAATAACGCTTCCCATCTGCTTTGCAATTTGTGTAGAAAAGAGCATTTAGAAGGAACATTTATACCAAAAGAGAGATACAAGAGTCTGCATGAATGATAACACACCTTAATTAATAAGTCAAAGTATCCCTTCGAATCTGGATCTGATATAGGAGTATACCTTAAATTAAACCATAAAGTCTAGTTAAGTCCGGAAGCTCAACATGGCAGCATCTAAGGAAGAACTGATTTAAGTGCCTTCACAGAAGATATAATAACAAAAGATGATTTTGAGCTCAAGCACAAAAGAATAAGACATTTAATTGGAAACCAAATGGAGGTCAAGTAAATCGATTGAATTCAAGTGTACCCACGTGACAAAAAAAACGTTTTGATTCAAAATTCCATCAAATGAGCACTAAAAGTTTTCAAACTTTAAGTAAAGTTTAAAACAATAAGAAACCCAGCAAAAAATCATACATCACATTTGCATGCCAAAAGTTGTACAAGAAGCCTTACGGGCGTATGACATATTTTGTTTTCCCTTCTGCATCTTGTCCTGTTGGAGCCCTAAATAGGGGAAGAAAATGTGATGACAGTGCAAAGAGGTTTGTCGATTCTAAATTTTTAAAGACAAAATTATTGATAAACCATAATTGAACCTTGTGATGATACATGACGCAACATCTAAACCCAATTTGACAGTAGGATCGAATGAAAACCTGCCATTTTATGACAAAGAAGATAACTGCTAAGGACCCAAAACATCTGAATCTTATGATGAAACACTTGAACATTAGGAGGAAATTGAGAATCCATTGAATATTTGAAACCATGAAGATAACAACGGAAAAGATAAAAACAGATAGAGATGCAGGTTTGAATAATACCTAAATAAATGACTGTTATGGCTAACCCTTGCAGTATCTTGCAACTTGAATTCAATCCATTTATTTGGATTTAGTGCTGAAAGTACATCAAATAGCAGACGATAAAGAGTGTCCCATATACATTAGGTACTTCAGGAATTAAAAGTCTTCATTGTACTTTTGAATTGAAACTTAAATAGATGATAATAAATAGCCAATATGTTAGAGCGGGACTAACCAACTTTCTGTTTGGCCTCGTCAATGCTTTGATCTAGATGAACCTGTAAAGAAGTATAGAAGGGCTGAGCCAGATTAGACAAGGCATCTTCAAAAACTATTGCAAAAAACTCTTTCTTCTATAAGAGACTAGAAACTACAATAACCTTCTGTATACACAAAGCTTGCAACAGCTGTAATCTATAATAACTTCAAAGGACACCGAAAATTACAAACAAAATCACAAGCTATCGGAACAACCATATTAATATAATATCAACTTGATTTCGTTGTAGCTATAAGAGATATCTTGTTTCAGTCAACATTGATTTATAAGCTAAATTGTATTTCTCTGAACCTATTTAAAGCTCATTTAAGCATGTAAAACATGTCTGGTAAAATAAGCTCACACGTTTCTTTCTCTCATTAATTAATTGAAATTAAGTGAACTCAAACACGGTGAATAAGCTTCAAATCCTAACTAGTAACTCATTTTAATTTTCAATATCATCAATTCAACCATGTGTAATCATTCGTCTCCAATTTCCAAGAAGAACCCGGCCAACATGGAACCCCGCACCATTAGCTCGTGCAGGAGGGATACAGAATCAGAAATGACACATAAATTCCGCGATAAACAAGTAAGAAAGTTAAAGGAGTAATGAAATAATACATTAAACAAAAAACCCCAACACTGTAGTAACCTACGAATAAATTAATAAACTGTATCCAATAATTTGGGATGGAACTTGCGATCATTGTTCAACACATTGAATTGAGATCAATCGCATCAACCAACCTGAAACACTTACCAAATTTGAGGAGGAAAAATAGCAGAAATATGAGATTCCACCAGAAACCGTAGCTACAACTCCAAAAGGAACTCTGAAATCAGTGTAGTTGAACTTGGATTGGCCTCCAAATGCATCCGAGAATGCGAATGAAGAAGCTTTAGCGAATCTCCTAAACAGCGCCGCCATTTCCAGCGAAGAAGAAAGCAAAAGAGAAACTGAGAATCGGAGGAAACTTCAGCTAATACCTTCCGTCTTGCTCGGAATGACGTTGGGAGATGATACGTTGTGGACAAAACTATTTTAAGTCCACTACTCCCGAAGTCAAACCTTGCCACGTGTATATTAACACAATTTTTCAGTAAATAAATTACAAACTTAATATAAAATTAAAACATAAATATCAAAATACAGATTGAAGTAAGATAATATTTTTAACTCATACATTAAACTTTTAATTTTGTCAATTGACATTTCAGAGTTTGAGGTGTTAGCTACGAACACCTTGTTATTAACGTCCATTACAATTTTCGTTAACTCTGTTAAATCTCTCTCTTTTTCAGACCTGAATAGTCTATTCAATTAAATTTGATTTATCCGGCTCGACAACTGGTTTTACCCTTAACAAAAAGGGCGTTGATTGCTAATTGCATAAATTTTTAATTAAATTAGCCAAAAAACAATTTGGTTCCGAGACACCCTACATTCTTTATTACCAAATTTCATTTGTGAGATAATTTAATATATTTGATTATTTCAACGACGCGAGTACACTACAACACTACGTTTAATGTCATGTTTACTCTTTATTTTAAGAAGAGAGAGTAGGACCTTTAGAGATGACTATTTTAAGTAACTTTTTCGATTAAATTTATAGGTATCGACGCATAATTATTGCGGTTAAAGTCAGTATGGTACGAAATTTGCTTTGAAATACTTTAAAATTGAAACAACAATTTTTAAAAACAGAAATTTACATTCATACTTTGAACACTATAATGTTGTAGCATTCACCCATCACAATTATTAATAATTTTTTTATTATTTTTATTAATAAATAAATAATACGTCAAAATATAAAGATAGAATATGGAAAAGAGTGCAATTTTTCTTGTATCCGAATAAAGTATAAATGTTAAGCTAGTGGAAAAGATGGATTGAATTATTGAAAAGAACAAACCCTAAATGGAAGATAAAAATTACAAATTTGGTGGATTGAAAGTAAAAGCAGTGATGAAATCATTCAAGTTCAATTGAATAGCTGTCAACAGAGGTAGGCGCAGTCCGGGTTGGTCCAGTTCAGATTCAGGATCGGAATCGGACCGAATCCTTCGAGATTTTTATCTCGGTACTGAAATCGGCCTTGGGAGGGACCGGTTCGGTACCGGTTCCTTCCAACAAAATTATGATTTTTTTTATTTAAAAACAATAATTTTTTAACATACAAACTATCTAAAATAAATCAAACTATCTAACATAAAAACTAAATCCAATTATCCAATATTAAATAAACCTTTAGATTAAATAAACATGTTGAAGTTTTTCTAAAAACCAGAGAAACCAGAGAACCATCGGAGTCTTACCTCGCTAAACCTTCGACCACCGCAGACTCGGTCGAACATCTCTGAGGAAGAATAATCGCAGCTTTGACTCCGAAGCACTCCACCGATGAACCCTCTCTCTCTCACTCGGCCGAACGTTCCTCCGGCAAAAATCTCCCTCGGCCGAACCCTTTTCTGCGTGACAGAAATCCTCTCAACCTTTGTCGACAACCACCATCGGCAACCCAACGTAGGCCAAAGGAAGAGGAGAACCGGTTCTGTTAAAAGCTCATAGTGAACCAGGCCAACGTGAAGCCTGAACAGGTCCAACAGTTCAAAATCAGATTGAATTGATCCAATTGACCCAAACCGACCCAAACCTGAAACTATTCCTATCAATTGAATTTTTGGATCGTTAAGGACGCCCAATCGATCTGAAAATCAAACGTTAGAATTTTATTGGCAATGAAGATCAATCCAATGCTCGGAAAAAATACATAAAACCTTATTCCTTCATTCTCTCAAAATCTAGGTAAGTAAAACACTAGATTTTCAATGTTTTGACCGTAGGTCCTACATCATAAAATATATATTAAATTATTTTCTTAAAAATATTTTATTATTCAATTATGATTTTATCTGGACACATATATTTAGGCATTGACATAGAATTGTATAAAGATAAAATTGGTAGGACATTTTGTATGTGTATGAAAACGATGGAATTGATAGAAAATATGTGATAGCAAAGCCTGAACGATAATGAGATGGCTGAGTTTGAACGAAAATGAGATGGTTACGCCTGAACGACAATGAGATAACTACGCTTGAACGAAAATAGGATAGCTAATGAGAGCCTGAACGCATGAGATGACTAATGAAAGTCTGAACACAAGATTATGAATTGTGATGGCTGATGAAACTTTATGAGGGTAAGATACCGCTAGTTTTTTGAAAGCCTGAACGCAAAGTAAAGATCAAAAATGAGTTCCATCTAGTATGTAACTTCTAAAACATGAAATTTAGTAATGTATGCACTTAAAATCATATGTACGTATTTTTACTTACTGAAATTATCTCACGCATTAGTTTTGTGATGTAAATAAATTTTTATTTGAGGATGAACTTGCCTTGATCGAGAATGTTCCAGAGACGGGCGAGCATACAAAGGAAGATGTTGTCGTTGGTTCTGAATAATAAATTAAAGTTATGATTTTTATCGTGTAGATTATTTTAGCTAGAAGTTTGTCGAGTTAGTTTAGTCTGGTCCTAGTTATTTGGTCTTTTCTGTTGTGAGATCCTATTGTTATGGCTTATTGTTTTACTGAACGGTAATATAAATTGTAATGTCTCATGAATAAAAAGTAGAGATTTTTTTTCTCTCCAAATTATTCTACATGGTATCAGAGCCATGTCAACTCAATCATCCGATAACAATCCTTCATCCTCATCTGGTGCAGCTCGAAGCTCTCCTCATGAACTACCTCTTCTGTCCATTACAACCCACAAGCTCAGTGACCACAACTACCTGCAATTGTCCAGTTCAGTGCTCATGTTCATCTGTGGAAAAGGAAAAGAAGATCCTCTCTTTAGCAGCATGAAGAAGCCAGATCCAGAAGATAATGCATTCAAGACATGGAGGGCTGAGGATAGCATGATTATGGCACGGCTAATCAACTCAATGAATCAAGAAATCAGTGAGAACTTCCTCCTCTTCTCCACTACAAATGAAATTTGGGAAGCTACATAAGAAACTTTCTCTTGCAAGGAGAATACGGCTAAACTTTTTGAAATCGAAGGACAACTTCATGACCTCCGCCAAGGCGAATCTACAGTTACAAGCTACTACACGAGCTTGTCTCGCCTATGGCAAAAGGTAGATCTCCTTGAATCTCATTCTTGGAAATGCTCTGCTGATGGAGAAATTACAGGAAAATCATTGAGACAAAAAGAATCTTCAAATTTCTTTTTGGACTTGATAAATCTCTTGATGAAGTACGTGGTTGAATCCTCTCAACCAAACCTCTACCAACTGTCCGAGAAGCTGTCTCAGAGGTACGACGTGAAGAAAGTCGACGGAAGGTTATGCTTGGTCATATAAGCTCAAACACTCTTGATACCAGTGCACTAGTGTCTCATCAGACCACTCCAACCCAAAGCAGTGAATTCGGTCACTGTAATGCAGCTCGAGGGCCAACCCCACAGCTTTAGGACAACAAACTCCGCTGTGGTAGACCATGGTGCGATCATTGTCGAAGATCAGGACACACGAAGGAGACCTGCTGGAAATTACATGGCAAGCCTGCAGATTGGAAGCCACGTGGAAATGTTGCAACCTCCATTCCCTTCAACCAAGATCAGATAAGCCTCCTTCACACCCTCATCAGTCAGGCACAGACCAACTCCTCAACTGGACCTGAACCTCCTGCTTCTACTGGCCATGTTGTTCAGCGAGGTAATTTTTCTCAGGCCCTAAATGCCAAAATGTCCACGCCATGGATCGTTGATTCTGGGGCTTCCGATCACATGATGAGTAATCGTTCCTTATTTTCCACATATGCACCATGTTATAAACATATCTATGTCAACATTGCGGATGGTTCAAGTTCACGAGTTGTTGGAATAGGATCTGTTTATATCTCACCACAACTAACTCTTAAATCTGTATTCTTTGTACCTCAACTTGATTGTAACTTGCTCTCTGTCAGAAAATTAAATATCGATGAAAATTGCCTTACCAAGTTCACCACTGACTCTTGTGTGTTTCAGGACTTGAATTCCAAGATGATGATTGGCAGTGCTGAGCTTTGTGCTGGTCTATATCTCCTCAAGCCCACCACCAGTTCACCATCTCCACACCACACAGCAGCCACTTCCCAGGTCTATTTTTCTTACCAATAAGGAAGATGATATTATGTTACTACATTATCGTCTTGGACATCCAAATTTTTTGTACCTCAAAAGACTGTTTCCATCATTTTTTATCAACAAAGATGCTAAATCATTTACTTGCGATAATTGTCAAATTTTGAAACACACACGCAGTATGTATGTCCCACGCGTGTACAAGCCAACTCGTCCTTTCTCCAAAATTCATAATGACATTTGGGGTGCATCTAGGGTGTCAAATATATCAAGTGCTCGCTGGTTCTTACTGTTTGTAGATGATCATACATGTCTAAGCTGGGTGTTCTTGATGAAACATAAATCTGAGGCTAGCCAGTTATTTATAAACTTTCATGTCATGATTCAAGCACAATTCAATGCACAAATCCAAGTATTTCACTCAGATAATGCTAGGAAATATTTCAACTCAACCTTAGTTGAATATTTCCTATCTCTTGGCATCATACACACTAGTTCATGTATTGATACACCTCAACAAAACGGCATTGCTGAACATAAAACCGACACCTATTAGAGGTAGCTAGGTCTCCTATGTTAACATCAAATGTCCCTAAACACTTTTGGGGAGAAGCAGTTCTCACAGCCACATACCTCATTAATCGTATGCCGTCAAGAACTCTCAATTTCCAAACACCATGCCAAATTTTTTGTACCTCAAAAGACTGTTTCCATCATTTTTTATCAACAAAGATGCTAAATCATTTACTTGCGATAATTGTCAAATTTTGAAACACACACGCAGTATGTATGTCCCACGCGTGTACAAGCCAACTCGTCCTTTCTCCAAAATTCATAATGACATTTGGGGTGCATCTAGGGTGTCAAATATATCAAGTGCTCGCTGGTTCTTACTGTTTGTAGATGATCATACATGTCTAAGCTGGGTGTTCTTGATGAAACATAAATCTGAGGCTAGCCAGTTATTTATAAACTTTCATGTCATGATTCAAGCACAATTCAATGCACAAATCCAAGTATTTCACTCAGATAATGCTAGGGAATATTTCAACTCAACCTTAGTTGAATATTTCCTATCTCTTGGCATCATACACACTAGTTCATGTATTGATACACCTCAACAAAACGGCATTGCTGAACGTAAAAACCGACACCTATTAGAGGTAGCTAGGTCTCTTATGTTCACATCAAATGTCCCTAAACACTTTTGGGGAGAAGCAGTTCTCACAGCCACATACCTCATTAATCGTATGCCGTCAAGAACTCTCAATTTCCAAACACCATGCCAAATTTTGCTCCAAACATATCCAGACAATCATCTAGTTAGTACTCTTAGTCCTAAAGTTTTTGGCTGCACTGCCTTTGTACACCAACATTACCACACCAAACTTGACCCATGATCACATAAGTGCATATTCATAGGCTACTCTCCTCGACAAAAAGGGTATAAGTGTTATTCTCCCTCTTTCGAAAAGTCTTCAACTCCCTAGATGTCACATTTCACAAATCACAACCATTCTATCATCGAACTGTGATTGGGGAGAGAACGTGGGCACACAGTATCAATCACAATCACAGTTTTGGGATTCTCTTTGTGAACCTTCCCTTATCTCTCTTCCAGAAAATAATACAAGTGTACAACCATATTCATCACATTTTGAACCACCTCTTGCTCCAACCATTACACCAGAAACAGTTCCAGAAGTTCCAGAAGACAGCGCACAAACTCTTCGCACCCAAGAATCATCACATAATGCAATGTCTGAATCCACTAAAGAAGGTAACTATTTATCTCTCCTTTCTCTGATCTTGATTTTCCAATAGCCTTGAGAAAACCAGCTAGATCACGGAATCCTCACTCCATGGATGATTTCCTATACTATGGAAAACTATCTGCCAACTTCAGAGCTTTCTTATCCAAAGTTGATCAAGTTAAAGTTCCCAACTCGGCGCATGAAGCTCTCAAAGATCAAGCATGGAGAAAGGCTACATACAAAGAGTTCCGGGCACTAGAACGGAATGCCACATGGAAAATTGTAGATCTTCCACCAGGCAAGAAGACTGTAGGATGTCGATGGCTGTTCTCAGTGAAACATCAAGCTGATGGGACAATCGAGAGACTCAAAGCAAGGTTAGTTGCCAAAGGATACACACAGTCCTATAGAATTGATTATCAGGAAACTTTTGCTCTTGTGGCCAAACTCAATACCATTCGAGTCCTCCTATCATTGGCTGTCAACCTAGATTGGCCAGTACTACAACTTGATGTAAAAAATACCTTCTTAAATGGAGATTTAGAGGAGGAGGTCTACATGGATATCCCTGCAGGATTTGAAAATGATACTGTGATGACCCGGATGTGTAAGTATGTGTACGATGGCTGCACGAATCGGAACCCAGATGGCGGTACGTCCGCGCGGGAGAACCGGAAGGTGACGGGTTATAAAAAGGGGTTTTCACAATCGCACATCATTTAGGGAAGTACGTGGAAATGAAACATATGTAAAGAGACCCTCCTAAGATAGCAAGACGCGTTTTGGAGTACAATTGACAACGGATCACCACGGACATGGTTTGATCGGTTCTCTCGTGTACTCAAAGCTCATCATTATCGACAGTGTCAAGCAAATCACACTCTATTCATAAAGAGCACCTTAGAAGGAAAGTGTTCAATTTTGAGTGTATATGTCGATGATATAGTGATAACCGGAGATGATATGACAGAAATACATCGTTTGAAGCAAATTTTGTCTAAGGAGTTTGAGATTAAGGATCTTGGTCACATGAAGTACTTTCTTGGCATGGAAGTTGCACGATCAAAAGAAGGGATTTCAGTCTCACAAAGAAAATATGTCCTAGATTTACTCAAGGAGACAGGAATGATGGGTTGCAAACCTGTGGAAACTCCAATGGATCCAAATGAAAAAATTACAACTCGAGACAATGAACCAGCAGTAGACAAAGGACAGTATCAACGTCTCGTAGGTCGGCTTATTTACCTTTCTCACACACGTCCAGATATTGCATTCCCAATCAGTGTTGTTAGCAGGTTTATGAATAATCCTTTAGAGAAGCACATGGAAGCAGTAATGCGAATTCTACGATATCTCAAAGGTAATCCAGGAACAGGCCTTATGTTCAAGAAGAGTTCAAATCGAGAAGTGGATGTTTATACCAATGCAGATTGGGCCAACTCTATGTCAGATCATAGATCCACCTCGGGATATTGCTCTTTCATATGGGGCAACTTAGTAGCATGGAGGAGCAAGAAATAGCAAATGGTGGCACGAAGCAGTGCTGAAGCAGAGTTTCGAGCTCTTGCTCTTGGAATATGCGAAGGAATGTGGTTTAAGAAACTACTTGAAGAACTTAATGTTAGCTTAAATGTGTTTAAGCACTATATTTTTTATGATTATATTTTTAATCTGGATGATTATGATTAATAAAAATGATTATGAAATATATGTTCTGAATAACTGAAGTATTATGTCTATTGCATTTATTTGGAAATGCCCTTTGAAAAGGGGCATTAAGTGTTTCTGACGATTTTGTGGTTAAGTGTTTTTAGTCTGAAATTAATAGTCCACAGTCAAACTGCTAGCAATAGTCCATAGTTAAAGCGAAGTTATTTGTCCACGAAATACTATCAGAGAAAGAAATTAAACGTCCTCGTCCACGCGAGAGTTAAAATGTCATATGAAAGTCAGGTGGTTTTTAAGTCAAACTCAATCGTCCACCTTCAACAGAAGAATCAAGACAGAACTTATCGTCCACGATCAAAGGAAGAAGCTGTCATCCACAATCAAAGACAAACGCTGTCGTCCACGGTTGAAGAGTGACGCAGTCGTCCACGACAACTAAAGACACAGTCGTCCACGACAACTAAAGACGCAGTCTTCCACGACAACTACAGACGTAGTCGTCCACGCTCAAAAGAAAGACGCTCGTCCATATTTAAAAGAAAAGCCTCTTTCGTCCAAAGTCTTAGCGCCAGAAATTTAAAAGACCGCGAAGCGATAGCGATACTAGTCCAGAGCTTTAACTCCAGATCATTAATGGCGAAGAACGAAAGCGACTTCAGAACGCAACGGCTAGCTATCTATGTACGGATGTTTCTCCAATGGATATATTTCCATATTCATATGAGAAACCCTAAAGAACTAAAGCCGATTACAGACAGAGTATAAAAGGGAAAAAAAAGTTCGGGAGAAACAACTTTTTGCAGAAATTATCTTTAAATTCTTACGAGAGATTCTCTAGCAATACTCTATATTTTTCTACACCTCTCTACTCTGTTACTTGAGACTCAATTTTTGAGAGAGTGTAGCGTGTGCTAAAAAATCATATCATACTGTTAAAGTGTAAAGGCAGTGGATTGTCGCCCGTAAAGAACAATCCAGAATTGTAAAAGGCTATAGATCGTCGCTCGTGAAATGCGATCTAGTTTTCTCTGAGGAGAAGGAAAAAATATTCAAGGGAGAGCCTTGGAGCGTGGACGTAGGCAGTTTGGTCGAACCACGTTAAAAACTACAGTGTTATTTTTTCTCTCTTCTCTTACTTTACTTTTGCCTGTGTGTTTGCTGCAAATTTAGTAATTACATACAAGAGAGAAAGCAATTAGATTAAGAAAACAAATTTAAAAAGTCTAATTCACCCCCCTCTTAGACAATAACGATCCTACACTTAAGGTCTGGAGCAATAAGTCTGTGAATGTCCTATGTGATAACCAGTCAGCATTGAGCATTGCCAAGAATCTAGTCCAACATGATCGAACGAAGCACATTGAAATTGACAGGCATTTTATCAGTAAGAAAATTGAGAATAAAACCATCAACTTAAGTTACGTTCCCACTCGACAACAAGTCGCTGATATCTTGACAAAAGCATTGCATCATCCAAACTTCCAAGAACTTTGTAGCAAGCTTGATCTTCGCAACATTTACAATCAAGCTTGAGGGGGAGTGTAGATTATTTTAGCTAGAAGTTTGTTTAGTTTAGTCTGGTCCTCGTTATTTGGTCTTTTCTGTTGTGAGATCCTATTGTTATAACTTATTGTTTTACTGAACGGTAGTATAAATTATAATGTCTCATGAATAAAAAGTAGAGATTTTTCTTCTCTCCAAATTATCTATATATCGTTTAAAATGATATTTTATATTTAGTTGCATTTAATTTTATTATTGGTTCTGAATAATAGAATAATAAATTAAAGTTATGATTTTTATCTTTTAAAATGATATTTTATAGTTAGTTGCATTTAATTTTAGTTTGATTTCAGTTTGAATAATTTATTTAATCAACTGTTGGATTTTTATTAAATACATTATTGTTTTAAAATTTATGAATGAGGTTTTATTTAATTTTTGTTTAGTATTTAATTTTCTAAACATTTATTGTTAGTAATTTTAAAACTTTCTCTTAATAAATAATTTTTGCTATTTTCAATGATTTTGAATTAAGAAAATTAGAGTTTTATAACGATCCAATTTAACCTAATTTTCAAATCAATTTAAAATTTTTTTTTAAGGTTTTCAAATTAAAAAAATGACAATAAATTTTTGGAGTCATTACAGGTCCAGTCCGGTTCTCGGTTCTTGGTCCGGTCTGCTCACAACTAGCCCTCAAAGCCATTTGACAAAACGCCAAGCCATTAGTGAATTTTTTGTACAACGGAAACCACCTTAATTTATGGTTTTTTTCTATTTTTACTAAGATTGTAGTTATGTCACGTGAACTTAGGATCCAACAAAACTCTCTCAAGGACAAGTTCACCATAGTTGACACTTAACATAATATTTTATCTACTAAAGCAATACGTATGTTGACGATAATATCTCCAATCTATTTTCTTCATCTTTCTATTTGTTTTTGGTTACGACCAATTTTACACGATAATGCTTGCATTTTTTGTTTTCACAATGAAAATTTATTTTTGTTGAATTTTAATAGACAACCTTGGAAGGATCTTTGTCAATTATTCTACGTAGCAAGTCTTTGGTCAAATAATAAAAGAAAATGAGAAAAGGGTTTCACCACCTGAGAACATATATGTTGCCATTTCATCTAAAAGAGAAGAATCAAGTTCTTTATAACGATTCATTTTTCCAGTAAGATATTGTCCGCTCTGGAGATTAGGTCGTACCTCAATATTTTTCCCTCACGGATTTGTATGGCGAGTACTTCTTAGTCGGTCCCCCAACATAGTACTGCTCTCACTGGAGCATTTTTAACTTCGGAGTTCTAATGGGATCCGTTGCTAATTGTACTCCAAAACGCGTCTTACTACCTTAGAAGGGTTTTCATACATATGTTTCATTTTCATATACCTCCCCAAGCGATGTGGGATTATGACGACCCCATTTTTACGATCCAGATTTGCCTATACTCGAGTCCAAGATTTACCTACACTCGGCTTAGGTCCCGAGGTTTACCCCGCAACCCGAGTCGTGCTCATACGTACACATTCGGGTCATCACAATCACCCTCTTGGGGGCCAACGTCTTCGTTGGCCACATTTTCGGTTGGATACAGGCTCTGATTTCATTTATAACGATCTTTTTTTCAGTAAGATATTGTCCGATCTGGAGATTGGGTCGTAACCCAATATCCTCCCATCACGGATTTGTATGACGAGGACTTCCCAGTCAGTCACTCAATATGGTACTGCTCTCACCGGAACACTTTTAACTTCAGAAATCTTATGAGATTCGTTGTCAATTGTGCTCCAAAACACGTTTTACTATCTTGGGAGTATTTCCTTACATATATTTCATTTCATATACCTCCCCAAGCGATTTGAGATTGTGACAACCCTATTTTTACGATCTGAGATTTGCCTATACTCGAGTCTGGAATTTTCTTACACTCGTCTTAGGTCCCGAGATTTATCCCGCAGTCGTGCTCATACGTATGCATTTAGGTCATCACATTCTTCATCTGTTTAATGTATTTATTTTACAAGATTTTGACTAGTCTTGTTTTGCTAGAGAGAGAGAGAGAGAGTTTAATTGCTTCGTGCATGGATAATGCAATTGCAATAAAGCTAGGAGGTTCCACCTGAGAACATATATGTTGCCATTTTCATCTAAAAGAAGAAGAATCAAGTTCTTCGTCTGTTTCATGTATTTATTTTACGAGATTTTGACAAGTCTTGTTTTGTTTCCCATACTACCCACGCGAGAGAGAGAGAGAGAGAGGAGTTTAATTGCTTCGTGCATGGATAATGCAATTGCAATAAAGCTAGAAAACCTCTTGACTATTAATACATGGCAATTAATTTTTATTAGAAAAAACCAAAAGGAAACATTCAGATAAATAATAATATTGCAGCAGAAGTTTGAATAATCTTCAAAAATATGATCCTCTCTTCAATCAAGCACCTGAAAATGGCAAATAAAAAGTGTATCACAGACCAAATTTAGTAAAAATATTCTTAATTTTAGCTTTCTTACCAAACTGCTTAGGTGTTTTGCATTTAAAGCACTCCATCCTGCAAGCATAGTTATGAACTTTGCAACCCCCTCTGCATTATTCACAGATCCACCATTAACAAGTAAACAGAAGAAGATGGAAACAATAAGCAGTGGCTAATGGATATATTATTATTTAAATTCATGTAAATTGGTAATTATATAATGAAGTAAACAAAGAAATTATATTATTAAATTGAGTTTACCTTGCACAAATCCAGTCACCCTCTTTCCATCCGGGAGGGAATGAACTGTCATTTACATTATTTTTAAATGCGCCGCAACGGTAGCAGCTCGACCGGCTCGCGTAGTTATGAACTCCACAGTTGATGGTCATGCAATACCAGTCGCCGGGCAGAACGCCGATCTGATTCGCATCGTAAAGCGATGGGTCCGGACCTCCAAATTTAGGGTACCCACAAAGTTGGCATGCTTCTCTCCTTTTGAAATTCAAGTGCTGGCATGCTCCACACATCCAGTCTCCTCCTGACCAGCTCATTCTCCTGTTTAATATCATTAAATGTCAATGATTTTATGAATATGTAATTTCTAAAAACACATAATATCCAAAAATGCATTCATTTGTCCCATGAAACTGATAATCTTAATGAAAATCATGATGTAAGTTCAAAATTAGCTCAAAATATTTCATGATAAAGAAATGGTTTAAGTTCTTGGCTAATATTTCACACGAAAGTACAGTAAAACGAAAAAAACTACAAAAGAGATTGCAATGAGGAAGAAAGCTGCTCACCTTGAGAAGAAGAACCAAGAAGAAGAAGAAGAACACTAAAATCAAGGTTTTGTTGCCGGTTTGATCTTTGGAACGAGTTGGTGAATTCGTCTGCTGTGTTTGTCAATCCTTTTATAGTTCCAGGAGGCATGAAAATGTTTTCTTTAAATAATTCTTTTGCCTTTTCAAGATTACTGATTTTCTGGAGATAGAAGATTCTCATAAGAAGAAAACATTGACAATTTTCTACTTCTTCACACTGTTCTTTAAGGATTTCATGATTTTGAATAAGCTCTCTAGAGGTGTTCGCGTTGAAATTTAAGGTTCTCTTGGATGGCAAAATTACCGAGATTCATAACACCAATAACGTGCGAAACCTATGTATCATGGAAAATAATTTAATAGTATAACTCTCAATAGTTCATCACTGTGAATCCCACTCATGACCCATGCCAGGTCTTCATATTCTTCTTGCATGCATTATTTAAATACTAATAAGATAATTGCATGTTCATATCATAGGTCATGAAATAATTAATGTCGCATGTGTTTTAATATTAAGATAACGTGGGAGGACTAATGCATGCATGGTTTGTCATCATCTAAGAATCCAACTTGGCAAATAAGACCTTCCCCATTTATATCCAAAGAATTCTCTCAATAACTTTGATTGGAATAAATTCCTCTTTTCCCCTTCAAGATGAACCTCCATTGTCAAATTCTTTCTTTCTTTTTACCTCCTTTTCGAATCCATTTCACCAATAATTCAACCTTTTCTATCCTAGAACGTCTACTTTATTGGCACCTATTTTTCTTTTACATCTTCGATGAACGAATTTGGCTTTTTTTATTATTATTTTAGAATTAGAATAAATTGATCTACAAATCTTCTTAAGCATCTCTCGTAATGTGCTTTGATCCTCTCGTGTTGTTAGAGTGTATGTATGTTTCCTCGGATTGTCTTTCCGGTCATTTTTTTTATATGGATAGGGAAGATTGTACCTTGAACATGTTTTATTAAATCAAGGGAATTTACTGTAACGTTATCTGGTCTTCCCAGTACAATATTGTCTGCTTTAAGCCAGAGTCTGCACAGATTTATTCTTGGGGTCAGTCCCAAAACGCGTTATGCTAGATAAAGAGGAGAACTCCACTTATAAATCATGTATTTTTCACTCTCAAGTAATGTGGGATTGTGCACCCGCACTGATATGGACTGAGCCCCACCAAACCGATCCTTACTTTCACATGGCGGGCTGTCACATTTACGGAGTTATCAACTATTTGTTTTGCCCTAATATTATCATAGTATAACATCTACTAATGGTTTTGTCACAACCTGAAAGGAGTGGAAATGATTCGAGCGTTGCTCGAATTTTCAAAATGTTTTTCCAGCGACCAAAAGCCCCACTGTCCACCCTATATGATTTTAAATGATTTGAAACAGAAAACTTAAAAATATTTTTATTATTTAAATTAATTAATGCCTTGACCATGGTGAATCTCACAATAATGATATCTAATTAGAGTAAGATGATAGTGTAATAAACAGAAATCTCAATCCAACTTTGAATCATAAAATGTTTTGTTAGAATTGGACGACGTGAATTTTTTTAAGTTAGGCGGATGAATATGCCTTATGAATCTTCTTTAATCTTTTCTTTCACCCTATAAATACACTTAAGTTTGAAATCGTAAAACTTACGGTTATAATTTGGTGTTTATAGTGAATTTTCTCCTATGCTCGTGATTTGTTCCTAAAAGAGTTCAGTGGTGTTTTGTTTTTGTGTTTTTATTTTTCCTTTTGGGTTCAAATTTTTAGAATTAGTATCAGAGTCACAAGGACGAGTGTTTTTTGTTCGTTACAATTTTTAGATTTTTTTCATAATCTTAACTCTTTCACCGTTCTCTTTTTTTTTTTTTTTTCATTGAACAATTTAAGAAAAACAGAGGGAATGTGTTTCCTCAAAAGAAGAAACTGCAACCCAACTCTCTCTCATCATCTTCTTTCTCTCTTCTTTATCTCTTCTTTTTTGATGATGACAGTTGAAAGACAATTGTTCAAGATAATGAAATGGGGAGCATAACACATACTTTTAACATTATATAGTTCAAAGTAAGGAAAATGTGACCACAACACATATTCACAACGCTTATAAAGTTCTCATTTTTGTTTCATTGTCACTTAGGTCGTCCTTGCCTTCACATGACAGACTGTCATCTCCAATACTTCTATTACAATATTGTATGCTTAGAGTCTACACAGATTTATTTTTAGGGTTATCCCAAAACATGTTGCACTAGAGAGAGAAGAACTCAACTTATAAATCATTTATTTTCTACTTTTTCTAAGCGATGTGAGATTTTGTACCCCCTCTGATATGGATCGGACCCTCACAATCAATAAAATTTTGGATCGTCTTTGTCTTCACAAGACGAGCTATCACAGTCACAAAATAAAAAAATTACGCAAAAGTCTCTACACATAAAGTTTTACCTATATCATCTTAGATATTTTAAAGTCCGCGACATAATCTCTATTTAAGAATTTTTAATCGATTTAACGTAATGATAACTATAATATATAGTACGAATACATATACACATATAGATATAATAAATTAACATGTTTAACAATTTCATTAAATCAAATGGAAAAGGAATATAAGGATTTTGTTTTGTACTATTCAATCCAAAAGGGAAGACTAAATTTTAAACAAGAAAGAAACAAACATTAAGAAAACAAAATGGCACGTGCTCTTATTTCTCCCCTACGAGGCGGCTCGTGTTTGTGAGTGCCTAGCACGTGTTTAATATCAATTTCATAATTAGGGTTTCCTAATCACTATCTCCGCCTTATTATATTTCCTGCTTTAATTTTAATTAATTAAAAAAATTTGAAAGGCGCTATGCTTTATTAAGAGTAATATTAAATTTACTAACTAAAATAAATAATAAATAGTTTAAATATGATATTAATTCTACCAATTAATGAATATCACGTCTGAAAGTAAAATTAAAGTGTAAAAATAAATAATAAACTTAACATTATTATTTGAATAATCGAATACTGGTCTTGAAAGAGTCGAATATTTTGGATAATTAGAGTTTATTGCTCAAGAAAAAAGAAATATTATAAAGTTTCCTTTCAAAAAATAATCAGAAATATTGGTAGAATTCAAAAACCTCCATGAAGAGCTAGAATAAATTTCAGAAATATTGGCGATGAGATGAAAGTGATTATGGCGTTAAATTGACTTTTCACATCATTATTTTAATTTCAAATATATAATTATAATTAATTATGATTTAGAAATTTTAAGTTAGTTACTAGTTCTTAAAAACTATTGTATATTTGGGAGGTCAACGTTGATGGGCTTTTATTGTGGGTTGAGAGGGAGACAAGTAGAGGTGGGCAAGAGTTCGGTTCGGTTCGGTTTTGGACCGAACAGAACCGAACTCATCGGTTTCGATTTCGGTTTTGGTTTTCGAACCCAAAACCGAACCCGAAACTGATTGACTTATACCAGACCCGAACTGAAAAGTTTGGTTCGAGTCGGTTCGGGTCTGGTCGGTTCCTGCTCTTAGAGATTTTGTTTTTTGACAGCCGAGGAGAAAAGAGAAATGGCTTTCGAGCGGGAAGGGAGCGGCAAGAAACGGTCTGGCGAAAATTCACACACAGAAGAAAGAGAACGAGATCTGCCACGATGACAGCGCACCGCCAGTAAAGGCTCAGACGATCGACGAGCTACACTCGCTCCAGAAGAAAAGGTCGGCGCCGACGACTCCGATTACAGGGGCTCAGGGTGCGTTCGCTACTCTTACCGAAGAAGAACGCCACAAGCAACAACTTCAATCCATCAGGTAAGCAACCTTGACGCTAAAATGAATTGAAATTACAAATCTATCCACAAGGATAAATCTATCCTCAAGGTCAGGTCGGCGCCGACAACTCCGATTACAGGGGCTCAGGGTGCGTTCGCTACTCTTACCGAAGAAGAACGCCATAAGCAACAACTTCAATCCATCAAGTAAGCAACCCCGACGCTCAAATGAAATGAAATTATAAATCTATCCTCAAGGTCAGGTCGGCGCCGACAACTCCGATTACAGGGGCTCAGGGTGCGTTCGCTACTCTTACCGAAGAAGAACGCCACAAGCAACAACTTCAATCCATCAAGTAAGCAACCCCGACGCTCAAATGAAATGAAATTATAAATCTATCCTCAAATGAAATGAAATTATAAATCTATCCTCAAGGTCAGGTCGGCGCCGACAACTCCGATTACAGGGGCTCAGGGTGCGTTCGCTACTCTTACCGAAGAAGAACGCCATAAGCAACAACTTCAATCCATCAGGTAAGCAACCCCGACGCTCAAATGAAATGAAATTATAAATCTATCCTCAAATGAAATTACAAATCTGGCAAGTTTCAAACCACCAAACAGCATAGAAGCAACTCGATGAGTGATATTCCAACTTTTTGGTTTTTCGGTTCGGTTCAGGTTTGACCTCCACCCGAGCCAAACCCGAAAGCTTATTAGTGAGCCCGACCCGAACACAAAAACCAACTCCTGCACCCGAACCGAACCCTCGGGTCGGTTCGGTTCCTCGAGTCGGTTTCGAGTCTGCCCACCCCTAGAGACAAGTGTGTTATAATTATTGTAAGAACTAGGTAAAAATCATTTTAATTCCTAAAGTATAATTCTTTTTTAAAATATTCTTAAACTAACAATTCTAATAAATATAACTTTCAACTATCATAAACCTAGCAATTTATGAATTTTGCTGATTCACGACATGCTGGATTCACATTTTGCTGATTTAGATTAATTATCATAAAAATGTGAATCCAACGTGTCGTGTATCCTATTACGGTTAATCTTTTTCTTATCAAAAATAGATTGAATCTCACTCAATTCACTCAATTCTCAGCCAACAAACACCTTCCTATTCGATTTCATATTTCTTTTCATTTTTAAACATAATCAATCTGTGTAATATTTATTTTGGCGATTGAGAGGACTCGGTTTCGAATTTTCGACAATAGAGGCCTCGGTTTGGGTTCTCGACGACGAGGCTTCAGGATTTTGGGATTTTGGGCGATGAGAGCTGAGATTGGAAGATTTCAAAGACAAAAATCACGGATTCGACGATGTTTCTCTCGGTTTTAGACGAAGGAGAGTGCACAAGGGGGCGATGTTATATATACTAACGGGGATCGGCCCCTCGTTTGAGGGAGAAGGTCCCTCGTGTTCAACACACGGGGGGCCGTGCTTCAGGACAACGCCCCCCATTTTAAAATTGCTCTGTAACACGGGAGGCCGAGCTAAAATGAACAGCCCCCTGTGCTGTTTTCACGTGCAACTCACGTGCGCGGGGGTTCGACACTCTCGCGTCGACCCCCGCATAGAATGGGGGGCCATTCTTTTTACATTGGTCCCCCGTTCTATACGTGCTGTGAGCGTGGAATTAGACCCAGGACAGAACCGCTTGTAGAATAGTCACTTGTTCTCTTTGTAAAATGTGAAACATGAGCTATCGGGCGTTGCCAGGATTTAGATGGTTTAGTTTTTGATGGTTCGTGGTTTGTTTAGTTAGCATTAATACTTTAAAAAAATATATACTTTAAAATTCAAAATGGTTTTTACCCAAGAGATGAATGTATGCCGACCATGAGTTTATCGATTAATGTATGTCGACCATGAGTTTGATAAGAAGGAATCACTTGTCACCATCACCTCGTAGATAGTAAAAAGAATATTATTATTGAAAGTGAAAAACCTCAGCCGAGTCTCTCTCTCTGTCTCTCTCAAACTTTATTCTCCACGTGTGAGTGTTCTTAAAAGAAGGACAATTCTCTGCAATTATACTTGGAGAATCCCCATCCATAATAGTCGTCACTTTGAATATTTGAATTCATGGATATTCCTTTTTTGAGTTCGTTGGACTCTCTATAATTTATTTCCTATGAACATGATTATAACTTAACTAAACATAGTCATTCAAATTCAATTGTGGTTAGATTGGATTATGTTTGGTTGAGTTTGGGTCGTATTTGGGGTTTAGTTGTAAAATCTATTAATTTTTTAATACATAAAGATTTTGAGTAAATCTTTTGTATTTTTTGATGTCAAATTGTTTTTCAGTTGATTCAAATTTTCGTTGCTTGTCTCTGTGCAAATACTTGTAATTTCAATCAAATAGGTAAATCAAAGTTACATCTCATAAAGTTGTGAATAGCGTTAAAATTTCCAACGAAATATAGGATTTAAAAATTCTTTAATATATAAAATATATTTTATATAGTATATATATTAAAATACTTTATTATTTGATATTTTAATTTTCATGCACAATTTGGATTTCAATTTTATTGTATTATTTTTATTTTTTGTACTCTCTATAATTATTTTCCTATGACATATTATACCTTTCACTAAACATAGTCATTCAATTCAATTTGTGGTTAATGGATTATGTTTGGTTGAAGTTTGGGTCCTATTTAGGGTTTAGTATATAAATCTATTAATTTTGTAATACATAAATATTTCGAGTAATCTGTTTGTATTTTTTGATGTCAAAGTGTTTTGCAGTTGATGTCAAATTCAAAAACTAAATGAAAGTTACATCTCATAAATTTTTGGGATAGCCTTAAAATTTCCAAACGAAAAATAGGATTAAGAATTCTTTTAATATAATAAAATAGATTTTTATAGAGTATCTATATATTAAATACTTTAGTGTTTTGATATTTTAATTTTCCTGCGCAATTTGGATTTCAATTTTATTGTACTATTTTTATTTTTTGTAATCACTACGTGGATTTTGTTCATCTTCGAGATTGTTCAACTCTAAATTTCTATTTTCACCTTTCCATGGATCATGACATCAACTCTATCGCTTTTACATTCAAAATCAAGAACGTAATTGAAGATGATAGTTTACTTTCATTACAAATCGATCTCAATTTGAAACAAATAAAAGAACCATTCTTTTTCTGTTATGCTTTGTTTTTTCCTAGTCTAGATATTATCAACACTAATTGTCGACGTTCATTCCCTGAGAATGTGACGACCATAAACATCGAAATAGTGTAAGTAGTTTTATAGTGAGCCGCATAGCCAAAAACACGTAAAAACTGTTTGCGTCGATATTTTGAAAAATCGTCTTAAAATACTAGTTGTTTTTTTGGCCGGGGTTATAACAAACTATTGCAATAAACACATTGTCATAGATCCTTCACTTTCGTTACATCGATGCGGATTGCCTCGCCAAATCACACGAGCGTGTTTTTGCTTAGGAATTTCAAGGTATCATCGTCATACGATTAGCTTTTCATATAGAGTTTTAAAGCGCGACATTAATATATTTGTGTCCTATATACATAGATTTTATGTTATTAACAAATCTAAAATAATAGAAAGGTTTTTAGGATCAAACAAAACCAACGTTTTATTCGTTCATTCATTCATATATAAAGAGGAATGAAGTGAGAGATGATTTTACAAGACTGGGAGAGGGATGAAGAAACTCTACAGCCTCGGAGTTCTGACCCTCAAAGTGGAGAGATCGTTACAGCATTCTAAGGTTTAGAGTTTAATTCTTTGAAGGAGTTCGTCCTTGCCCTTGCTAGCACAGTCTTGTCTGCCACTATGAAATATGCTGCTCCTGCGACTGCACGTTGAAGATGATGAACCACAATCGAGAGAGAGAGAGAGAGAAGGGAGAGAGAGAGGGGAGAGAGAGAGAGAGAGAGACCAGTGGATATTATGAGGGCTTGAGCAGTGTGGTTGAGGTAGCTTTTTGCCCATGGCAGCATCCTCACACTAGCGAGCTGAAGCAGTTTTATCACATCAGTTTGCATACAGAAGGATCAAAAGCTTCATATTAACCCGTCTTTCATTTCTCTTTTTTGTTTATGTTTACAAGCATTTACATTTTTTAACCTAGATCCAGAAAGATTACTTAAACAAGCTTTCAAATTAGAGAATTTCCATCCTCATACTCACAGTAGGAATGGCTGTTGCAATACTTGCAATAGCTGCTGCTTTGGCTCCTGCCATAACTCCCTCTGTAATTCCATTAGAAAACATAAGGAACCCATCAGATTTTGATCCTGATCGAGATGAGAATCCATAAATAATACTATAATATATTTCATTATTTTCTGAAAAAGACGAAGAAGAAGAAGAAGAAGAAGAGAAATGTTACCATTTGCACAGCGTTTGGCCAAAGTGAGCCTGGGGTCCAGGGAAGACGACTGCCCTAGATTTTTAGCCATTGTTGAAGAAAACAGAAAGCTTCAGTGGAGCAAACTGCTGATCTGCACTGGTAAGAAAAAATTGGACTACGAGAAGAATATTTATAGTAAGAAATGGAGTGAGAAAGTGATGGAAGCATTTGATGGTTTTGATCTAATTCAGTGTTTCAATCCACTTGTTTTCCATTTCTTCTGTCCTTTTGTTATATTCAACACATTTTTTTACAGTTGAAAATCATAATTATTGATGACTGTACCTGTTTCTAATATTATGGTGAAAAAATTTAAAAATCTACAAAAAAAAAAAAAAAAAAAAAAAACATGCACAAATTCATTATTGGATCTAATCTCCCTTGTCCCACGTCAACAGAGAGAAGTTCAAAAATCCTGTACATAATATGAAGGAATTTCCTTCATCGTTGAACTAGTTTTTGGAATGAGTTCTACTCTTCTCAGTCTATCAATCTCAAAATGAGTTTTATTAGGTAGAGAGAGATGTATGATGTAAAATTTTACTCATGTGTTTATCTTTTATTCTTCTCTATTGTTGAAATTACATTAATTAATGTGATAAATTATAAATAATTAAAATAAGTACTAATTAATCAGTGTCACATCATGAGATAATAATAGAAAATAAACATATCATTGCTATTAATTTGACATTTATTGATTCAAAAGTAAATAGGTGAAATATGGAGGGTTGATGGTGATGATACGATTTCACTCACCTAATCTATTCTTTTTAATTGACTTCTTTTTAATTGCAACTTTTTCTGCAAAGTAGTTGTGTGAAAAGCCATTAGTTTTTAGGGCAAACTACCCTAAGAGATGAGTAAAACAATGGGCAGTTTTTCCATGTGACTGAGACACGTGGCACCAATAGGTTTTGATTTTCAGAGTGGGGTTGGGTAGTTGCTTTGGATTTTCTTTCTCAATCTTTGTGGGTTAATGTTAATGGACTGAACTAAAACATAATAATTGAGAAATTAGCATTTGAAATCACAAACCCAAAAAAACTTGTAGCATTAAAAGTATATATGATTGATTATATATAAAAAATAATGAAAACTCTTTTAATATGCCATTTATGCGTTTCTACTAGATTGTGCTTGTGGAATAATCTCTTTCTTTTCGTTTGGTTTCTCGAGTTGTCATCGATTTCATGAAGGATACGAAAATAAACAATCTTTTTATCATTAAGCTTATTGAAGGTGTTATTAGGAAAACAATGTTTTCACGGCCGTATCATCACCAAATCACCTTCGTTGAACAACTTACGGCGTCGAAGACAGTACGCAACATACTTGTATTGATAATTTGCCTTCTCTAAATTATTTTTTCACATCATGACAATTACTTTTCAAAAGAGGACATAATCTTTTGCATTTTTTTAAAGATATTCTCGTGCTACCTAGCCTTTATTTAACGTATTTCTACACGTATGCACGTACATTTTCAATTAAATTGTTTTCTTTTCGTATGTAAGGGAAACGTTTTGCTATTTAAGCAGCAATACGAATTGTGGCGTCAAATCTCTACCCAACTATAATTAAATATGTAAAAGATATAATGTTCTTAGATCACCACCTCAAGTAATCATCTAGCATTACTTCCAGAATTCAAGATCATAAGAACATGACAAAGAAAACAAGCTTATGTCGTACATAGAAAAACAACTACAAATAACTTGTAATCAACTCTAGCTAGCAAAAACAATAAATAATTATTCCAAACTCATGTCAAACATTATGGACAAAGTAGCATGTGTACAAATGTGAATCACTTGAAAAGTTCACACCAATGATTGTACAAAAATCAATTAACTTGTCAAAAAAGGCAATTATACAACACTTAGCGGTCTATGAACACATAAAATCAGTAATGCATACTAATCTGGTCTCTCACTCTCTCTCTTTCTCTCTCTAATAGGCAATTTGTTCTAGATCTCAAGCACAATGAAGCAGGATTCAACACCATAGACCAAAAAAATAAAGAACGACCAAAACTTTTCATTCGGCAAGTTGATGGTAAGCAGCAAAGCAATATGATGCGTACCTTCTTCCAAAGACCTGGAGTTTTGATTCTTTGTGATTATTCAAATGGATTGCGACTACTAGAAGAGGATGGATGGAGACTAGAGGGTGCTGAGAATCTCTCCACCATCTGATGGCCTGCATTGGAATAAGCAGCTCTCTCACCACCAAAACCCCCAACTCCCGGAGCCCTGACGAACGTAAATGACGAAGTAGCACATTGTCAGCAACGAATGTTGATTAAAGATTACAAATCAACAATAAAATATCATATGGAGGAACTCCATAAATCAGACAAAAAAGTATCTTAAAACCTTTCCCTGAAACAAGTAATACAGTTATGGTGCAACCATCAGTTGAAAAAGTCTTTTAGTTATTTACTTTCAGCATTTTATTTGACAATGAAAAATTGACACATCCAAATAAATATCTTGAATTTATTAAAATTGACAGTCTTTTCGGTATTAAATCTTTTGTGATACCCATTAATATAAATACTTTCATTATGCGAATGAGTTTAGTTTGTTGTCTACACGATAAATATTTGTAATTTTTTAAAAATTCAAGCCATTTTAATATCGGTCTAAAATTGGCCAATTAATAAGTACAGCTTGACATAGCTCCATCTTCACACAAGCAAATAACGAGTTCCTTGCATGGTTTCATCAAAGATATCAACAATAAACTTCCATCAGAAAAAAAAAGATATTTTATGTTACCAAGCAATTTAATACATTTTAATATCGGTCTAAAATTGGCCAATTAATAAGTACAGCTTGACATAGCTCCATCTTCACACAAGCAAATAACGAGTTCCTTGCATGGTTTCATCAAAGATATCAACAATAAAATATCATATGGAGGAACTCCATAAATCAGACAAAAAAGTATCTTAAAACCTTTCCCTGAAACAAGTAATACAGTTATGGTGCAACCATCAGTTGAAAAAGTCTTTTAGTTATTTACTTTCAGCATTTTATTTGACAATGAAAAATTGACACATCCAAATAAATATCTTGAATTTATTAAAATTGACAGTCTTTTCGGTATTAAATCTTTTGTGATACCCATTAATATAAATACTTTCATTATGCGAATGAGTTTAGTTTGTTGTCTACACGATAAATATTTGTAATTTTTTAAAAATTCAAGCCATTTTAATATCGGTCTAAAATTGGCCAATTAATAAGTACAGCTTGACATAGCTCCATCTTCACACAAGCAAATAACGAGTAACTTCCATATTTTCAAGTCAGCCAAAAAATATTATAATATACTGGTCAAGAAAATGATCTGTTACCTTGGTTGTATGTTGCTAGGTAGTTGCTGACCAACGTACATACCTGAAACATCCAAACAGAATTTTGCGAATACAAAGATTAGAATTGGAATAAGAATTATAGCAACATTTTTATGGAAATTTTAACAAAGTAGTTACCTGGTGGCATTGAGGAGGGATATGATGGCAGGGGAGGCAATGATGCTGAATAAAATGGTGGTTGACTGGACATCCATACTGATGGGGGAGTATCGACGCTGGCACTGCGCATCAAGCCCAATGCAGGTTGTCCAGCAGGCAGAGAACCTTGCAAGGAGGCCAGAGAAGGAAACTGCATCGTAGAGAACACAGATAAATTAGAATTTTAGGGAAACAGTTAAAGAGTAAATGAACCGACCGATAAATGCTAACTTCTTAACTAATTTGATATACAGAAATAAATATGTTTTCACCACGTATATGCTCGTTTTTCAATTTTGAAAAGTGGAAGAACCAAATTAATTTCATACATAATAACTTTTTGGCATTAACCTAATTCATCATCTAACCAAATGTATACACCAGATGCATTAACCTAATTTCATACAAAAGAAGCCTTTGAACATTTTTTCCATTATTATTCAACCGACTGTACACATCACATGAACTAAAAATCAAAATCAATGAACAGATCATTCTGGTTGAATTTTTTAATCACATACCGACAATGAGGCATGAACTTGAGGTGGTTCATTCTTGAAATCAAATGGATTTGATGACTTCACTAAGTGTGTAAACTGTTGCATTGGCTGTAGAAAAGAATGTGCAGGCATTTAATATAAGTATTTGTTGTCTGGTTGACAGCATAATGATCGACACATAAATAAACTGAATGTGATAAAGTTGAAACTGCACCACCATTGTGTTATATTGCATGTTGAAATTCATTCCTTGTGGAGGACCAGCATGCCACCCTGGAACTGGAGCAGGATAGGAAGAGTAGGTCCCACTAAAAATATCCTGTAGATTATTGAAGACCGAAATAATGAGCAATAAACACTCCTTCCTTTCTCAACTTCCTCCCTCCCCATCCCCTCCAAAATAGACAAACAAAAACATCTTCCCCTCCAAAAATAGACAAACAAAAACATCTGCACACCCACAAGAATATAAGAAAAACAAAGAGAATAAAATATTACTGCAGGGAGTTCTTTTCTTCCACTTGGTTTTACTTCCACGCCAGAAGTCACATCTTGAACAGGTTTTGTACCAGGATAGGATAGCTGAGCTGTTGAATGACTTGGAGGCCCTTGAGAATTAGCAGCTTGTGATATGTTCCATGCCTGCAAGTAGTCACAACAAAAAAAAAAGGTAAACAAGTACAAAACTGGCCTAATTTTTAACAAAATGAGAACACCAGACACTAAGGCTAACATGATTTGGCATATATTGTTCAGTCATTGGCTGGACTACTGTGCTTGGAAATAAGGAAGTTTGTTGTGCCTGCATGGTCGGCCATAGAGGCACACCAGCACCACCAACAAAGGAATTGGAACCACTGACAGGTGGTGTCGATACTAATCCAGAAGTAGGCGTAGTTAAAGGTGCCCCACCAGTGAAATGAGACATGTGCATATTCCCTACAGATGGAAATGTCGAATCACCAAAATTAGGTAACATCATAACTTTTGCTACAGATGCCGCTGTTAGAGATATATATCATGCATTCCAGAAACAGTACCCGGAACAGATGTTGAAACTGATAATTCTGATAGTACAGATTCCAATTTACTCACGCTAGATCCACCCTGAGAGAATTTAAGTTCAGGAGCAGTATCAAAAGATGCCCAGTTGTCATTGCCAGAACTCACTGGCTGTGGAACAGATTGAGTTGCAATTGTTTGATAAGGTTGTTGAACAGATGAAGCAGGAGGTTCAGGACCATCATCAAAATCAATTAAACTTTTAGAAACTTCAACTTTAGTTTCGACCTCGGTACTGTCAACAGAACCCAAACTACTGGAAGAAGCAGTTCGCTGCAGTTGAAGCATAACTAAAATTAATTCAAATAAGAACATTCATAGTCATAACAAGTTACTTATATAAAAGGTACTCCAACTTTACACCATAAATTATACCAAGGAATTTATTAAAGAAGCTATGTATTACTTAAACAACTAAGTCAGTTTTTTAGCATTGCTAGATATACATCAAGTAAACTCACATTTTTGGGTCAAGTATAAATTCATAGAAGTATCCTGATCAAAATTAAGAGAATAAGCTACCAACAATCCAAAAAAATTAGTTGTTGTCTAGAAGTTAAGTCAACATTTATGTGATTCTTAGCATTTAATCTTGTGTGTAGGTCAATTTTTTTATTGGCCCTTACATGTGAATATTTCAAATTTTAAATAGGTTAATTTGGTGATACAAAAATTCTATAAATTACAAACAAGTTAAAAAGTTAAAGCTATTGTATTGGAGTTATTTTTCCCATTATCATTTATACAGTTTTAAACAAAAGAAACACTTCTTTTAATTATTTTAAATCAACGGCAAACAATCCCTAGTTGACCCTGGGTGAAGAAAATTGCATACTCGTGAACAAAGGAACGCTGCAGCAAAAATCACAATTCACTGGAACAGAGATCTATTTTAGATATGAAATAGTTAGTAGCATTTATGCTTCGGAAAAGCATGTACCGCACATAAATCACCAAGATAAATTACCATCACAAAAGCATTAGGATGATAAATTACCAACAATTCAAAAATTTTAAGTAGTTGCATTGACTTAATTTAATATTTATATAATTCTAAATAAAAGAAACACTTTTTAACTATTTTACACCTACAGAAAAAATTCCTAATTGAACTGAGGTGAAAACAATTGCATACTCATGCCCAACAGAATGATGCAGCAAAAGAAACATACCTCAGTGGAAAAAAGATAATACTATTAGATATGAAATAGCTAGTAGCATTTATGTATCACGGAAATATTCACCTTATGTGACATCATAAGATTAAACATCGCATGAGCATTCATTATCTGAATTTTATCAATATCAATTTGAAAAGTCATATTAAACAAAAAAGAAAGATAGCAACAAGATGACATTGGTTACATTAACTAGAAGCCTCACCTGTGTATGCACAGAGACTGCTGTTGTTCTGCTTTCATTGGTTCTTGGTGGTTCAATTATACGAAGAGGTATTACATTCTCTCCCAAAATTTCCCTGACTGGTCTTACTATGGGGGGGCTGGATGGATCGAGATCTTTTGATCGCTGAGGGGATCTGCTTTCAGACTTTGAATCCCCATCAGATACTCTGTAGTTTTCAACCTTTTTCTCATTCCCAAATCTATTCTCTCGACGCCAGTCATTGACCACCCCAGTACGAGCAGGACTCTTATAGTCACTATATTGCGGACTCTCTTGGCCAAAACCAGGACTTTTCCTTTCATCAGGACTTCTTCCACCAGGACTGGATTTTCCACTGTAAGGACGCTCATATGTATTTCCATATGGGGGACTTCGAGAACCTCCCTGATATGAATCTGTTCTTCTGCTTTCATCTTCCTTCCCATCCTGAATAAAATATTTGGGAGATAACCATTAAATTCAAGTTTCAGGTGAAAAGAAATATTGTGAGATATCTTTACAATGAAGGGTACCATCTTTCCTTTAGGAGGATTATCAGAGCTCCTGATACCACTATATCTCCTATCCACATAAGCATGTTTAATAAAGTCTCTAAGTCGGTCAACATTGCTGAAAAGAAAGGAATGTGTCAGAACAACAGTCACGTGGACATCATATATAGAAAATACCAAAAACAAATAACAACCTGTTGGCAGGAAAAGAATGGCGCTCTAGGTCCAATTCTTTAAAGTAAATTTCTTTAGCACGCTGTAAATATCAAAAGATAAACCAAGAAAAGAAACTAAGATGAGGAGTGAACTGCATTCGTACACATGGCCAAAAATTTTCATACAAGATAAGCAAGTATCCATCACTACCTGATTTCCCCCTTCTTGAAGAGCAGTGACTTCTTGTGAAGTGAACTTAGCCATTGATATTGACTTAACTCGATGTGTGAACTCCCGACTGAAATAGATTGATTAGTGAGTCTGGTTAATATTAATCAAATTGAATAACGCAAAAGAAAATATTACGTCCATGTGTCTCAATCCAGATATATGCAAACACACAAGTGCATGTGAAAGATCAAACGAGGGAATTAAAGTTAAAGGCACAAAGCATTTGTAAGGTAGGACTTACTGTATGCCACTGCAGGTTGTGCAAATAAAAGTACAGAAATTTGTGCATACATACTGTGGACCCTGATTAACACATAAGTAACAAGTTAGTAAGAAAATAGACACTTCAGCTTTTACTAATTGATGATAATATGTGCAAGATATTGACAGCTTCCAACGGCAATTCCAACACATTGATGTCATTGCCAGTACAGGACAAGTGTAAGTATGCAATAACATTTAGCCCTAAAAAATTATTATTTCACTCGTTTTTAAAAAAGTTAATCATAAGAATAAGCTTTAAAAAAATGTCGGATAAAATAAATGTCGGATAAGGTTCTTATACGTCTTACGTTACTCATGGGAGTGTAGTAAACCACTAATTCATAAGAGATTTTTTCAGTAGAATGATCTATATAATTGTAGCGCAAGTCATGAAAGTGTGAAATAAAAACAAAAGGACCCGCACATACGAATGGCTGATATATATAAGTTTTTGGCTGTCTTTTTTTGTTTTTAGCTGATTTATTTAAAGTATTTTTTTCGCTTGAGTTTCCAACAGAGGACCTTAAATATTTGAATTTAAATGCTTCGGTAATAAAAGAAAAAGCATATTTAGGTATCAACATATGTCAACATCAGATAGTACAAATCTTTCTTTCTTTTCAAAAATAAAAACTTTCGTAAGCGGCCTCTTCATGCTAGTCTTCACTCCAATTCATATTATTCCACTCAACCACAGTACATGTAATGGGACGAAAAAAGCAATAAGCATTATCTCTGCTTAGAAAGACCAATTATCACTTCAAACTACATTGCATTTCATATACGCTCGAGAAATAAAATGAAGCGCATTGATTTTTAGATCCTATCACGAGATTCATATAAGATAAGTAATAAAAAGTACCAGGCTGTTGCAGTTAATACATCGTTTATTTTCAGGAAGCTTTAAAAGACCCCGAATAATCCGTTCATTTTTCTCATCCTCTTTCACCCGATTGGCCATTCCCAACACTTGCTCCAATAAAAATCAATGCTACAAAGTGACCAAGAAATGTCATGAAAGACCAAAACAAAAGAAGAAATACTCTTACAGATAAATAAGAATCAAAATAAAGAATTCAGCACTCTTAAGCATACGAGACAAAACTTAATTTAATAAAATCAGTGATGTTTCCCAAAGAAATTCGGCGATTTCACAAGCAGAAACGGAAAAATCTTAAGCATCAAAAATCTTAACCAGCAACTAATAGCCACTTCAACGAACACAAAATGAACCACAATTCAGCAACTCATGCGGGCGGATCTCAAAAAAAGGAGGAAACGGAACTCAGTCAAGAAGCAGAAGTGAAAAGAGAAAGAGAACAAAGCAAAAAAGAAGAATCAAACCACACCTGAATCGGTCACAAAGAAGTAGAGCCTCGTTCTTCCTCCGCCGCCTTACAACTATCTTTGAATACACAAAACGCGATCGATTCTGCAACGGAGATAGGCGCAGATCCTGGAGAAGTTGAACAAGATCGGCACCTCCGAACAGGTCACACACACAGTAGTCCAAATCCACTTTCTCCTCGAAGGTATAGATGAAATTGGGAGAAATTCAAGCGTTCTCGGACACAGAATAATTAGGCTGGACGTTCGGCGTTCGATTTTGACGGTTCTGCCAGTTTTGTTTGGCAGCTACGCGATTTATAACAGTCCAATCCCTCTTTTAGTCTTTTATAGAACTTTCCTCACTCTTAATACATTCACTAACTAACTTACTTAATTATTTGGGTAATTATCGATTTGAACCCTATACTATACACGTTTTTTCAATTCGCCCCCTTTACTAAAAAAACCGCCAAATCGAACCCTATACTTTGATTTTATTTTCAGTTTAGACCTTCTATTAACAATTTCATTAAACTCTCATTTAAAAAATTACCAAACTATCTTGAATTCAGTTGAAATTTTTATCACATGTTCACTACTTAATGAGAAGATAATCTGAAAATTTTCGTGATGTTATAACATATGTACGATTTATTGTAATTTTATTTTATTATTTTATAAAAATATTATAATAAATCATACAACTTTTAACAAATTACGAATTTTTTTTTATTATTTACTCATAACGTGTTGAACATGTGACAAAAGTTTCAAATAAATCTAATATCTTTTGGTATTTATTTAAATTAATCTCAACTTTTTTTTTACTTTATAAATTAATTTTTTAAAAAATAACAAACGATATTTGATTAATTTGAAAAAAATTTCACATGTTCAACATATCATGGGTAGATAATAAAAAACGTTTTGTGATTTTCTAAAACTTGTATGATTTATTATAATATTTTTATAAAATAAAAAAATAAAATTACAATAAACCGTACATATGTTAAAAAATTACAAAACTTTTCAAATTATCTCCTCATTAAGTAGTAAACATGTGGTAAAAATTTCAACTGAATCCAAGATCGTTTGGTAATTTTTTTAATGAGTGTTTAATGAAATTGTTGATAGAAGGTCTAAACTGATAACAAAATCAACGTACAGGGTTTGATTTGACGGTTTTTTTAGTACGGGGGGCGAATTGAAAAAACATGTATAGTACAGGGTTCAAATCGATAATTATCCTAATTATTTTATTTTTTAATTTATTATAAGGATATTAAACGTTCATATACTTCAATTTCAAATTATGTAACAACATTCGTGCACTAAAAAAAGATCGTAGGCACTATGAAAATTTAGTAATATTCTCGTCATAGGTGACGTGCGACACAGTCATAGGTGACGTGCGACACAATCGTGTACATCAAAATTAATTCTCGAAAGACAATACCAAAAAGACAATTAATAGAATAAATGCGCGTCAAATCAAAATCAACATTAAGATAATATAGTATTTACTCAGTCTTGGCAAATGACCCTTGATTCGGTCTGGGCTTGATCCGACTTGAGATCGAGTATAGGCCTCGTATGTTTTTGGGGGTCGAGTTTTTATTTTATCATTGTGTTTTTATCTTGTGACGTGACATTCATTACTAGACACCACGACCATAGATGAAGATAATTGTTAAGCCCTCGCAACTATTTTCTTGAGCGATACATTTTTTTTAATTATGTTTTTAACAATCTATAATATTATTCGATGAATTTTTTCATTACTCACCAACTCTATCAACGCTCTTAGCTCTCTCAATTCTCTCACCTCGCCCTCAAATTTGTCGTGTGTTTGACATCTTTATCTAAGTAAGCTTAAATTATTTTCGTTAGTCAATTATATTGTTGTATTGTGTTTGATTGTTTTTGTTACAGTTTTTGAATTATATTATATGATAAACTTTCATAACTCGAGTGTTGATTGATATTGATATCAATTTCATGAAATCTATTAAATCTTCATTAAATTTACTATGCATTCATCATCTAGTACTTAAAAATCATAAATTAGATGTGTGAGAAGTGCTTGAGACCATAAAAGTTACACTTGCTAATCGAGAGAAGTGTATATATATTAAATTATTTACATATTAGAACTTAAATAATTTTTTTGACAATTGTCTTCAATTTATTTGTCAAATTCAGTATGTATATATCATGTTTTTCATTTAGTCATGTGTTTTAATCTGATTTCTAACATTTATTGCAATATCTAACATATTTTCAAATTATAATGATCTCTCAAAGTAATTGAAAATTGTTAGAGAATAAATCAATAAAATTCCAAATTGGATTACAAATCGTCGTGTAGATGTTAGAAATCTGATTAAAACGTGTGATTAATTGGAAAATATGATTATATAGTTGCAAAAACTTATAGCCTGTGCTTAAGAATTTTGACAATTTTTAAAATAGTTGGAAATTTTCAGTTATTTAATATTGGATTTAAACGAGGAAATCGTATTCAACATGGTGACTAATAACATTATTTTAATCATAATCATATAAGCTTTCATTTTGATCTACATTTATATTCAATTTCAAATTATGTAACAACAATCCTACACTAAAAGAGACGTGCGACACAATCGTGTACATCGAAATTAATTCTCGATAGACAATACCAAAATGACAATTAATAGAATAAATGCGCGTCAAATCAAAATCAAATTTAAGAGAATAGAGTATTTACTCAACCTTGGCAAATGACTCGTGATTCGGTCTGGGCTTGATCTGACCTGGGATCAAGTATAGGCCTCGTATGTTTTTGGGGTCGAGTTTTATTTTATCACTGTTTTTTATCTTGTGCCGTGACATTCATTACTAGATGCCACGACCATAGATGAGGATAATTGTTAAGCCCTCGCAACTATTTTTTTGAACGATACTTTTTTTTTAAATTATGTTTTAACAATCTATAATATTATTCGATAAATTTTTCCATTACTCACCAACTCTATCAACGCTCTTAGCTCTCTTAATTCTCTCACCTCTCCCTCAAATTTGTCGTGTTTGACATCTGTGTCTAAGTAAGCTTTAATTATTTTCGTTAGTCAATATATATTGTTGTATTGTGTTTGATTGTTTTTGTTAAAGTTTTTGAATTATATCATATGACAAACTTTCATAACTTGAGTGTTGATATTGATATCAATTTCATGAAATCTATTAGATCTTCATTAAATTTACTATGCATTCATCATCTAGTACTAAAAATCATAAATTAGATGTGTGAGAAGTGTTTGAGACCATAAAAGTTACACTTGCTAATCGAGAGAAGTGTATATATATTAAATTATTTACATATTAGAACTTAAATAATTTTTTTGACAATTGTCTTCAATTTATTTGTCAAATTCAGTATGTATATATCATGTTTTTCATTTAGTCATGTGTTTTAATCTGATTTCTAACATTTATTGCAATATCTAACATATTTTCAAATTATAATGATCTCTCAAAGTAATTGAAAATTGTTAGAGAATAAATCAATAAAATTCCAAATTGGATTACAAATCGTCGTGTAGATGTTAGAAATCTGATTAAAACGTGTGATTAATTGGAAAATATGATTATATAGTTGCAAAAACTTATAGCCTGTGCTTAAGAATTTTGACAATTTTTAAAATAGTTGGAAATTTTCAGTTATTTAATATTGGATTTAAACGAGGAAATCGTATTCAACATGGTGACTAATAACATTATTTTAATCATAATCATATAAGCTTTCATTTTGATCTACATTTATATTCAATTTCAATTATGTAACAACAATCCTACACTAAAAGAGACGTGCGACACAATCGTGTACATCGAAATTAATTCTCGATAGACAATACCAAAATGACAATTAATAGAATAAATGCGCGTCAAATCAAAATCAAATTTAAGAGATAGAGTATTTACTCAACCTTGGCAAATGACTCGTGATTCGGTCTGGGCTTGATCTGACCTGGGATCAAGTATAGGCCTCGTATGTTTTTGGGGGTCGAGTTTTTATTTTATCACTGTTTTTTTATCTTGTGCCGTGACATTCATTACTAGATGCCACGACCATAGATGAGGATAATTGTTAAGCCCTCGCAACTATTTTTTTGAACGATACTTTTTTTTTTAAATTATGTTTTTAACAATCTATAATATTATTCGATAAATTTTTCCATTACTCACCAACTCTATCAACGCTCTTAGCTCTCTTAATTCTCTCACCTCTCCCTCAAATTTGTCGTGTTGACATCTGTGTCTAAGTAAGCTTAAATTATTTTCGTTAGTCAATTATATTGTTGTATTGTGTTTGATTGTTTTTGTTACAGTTTTGAATTATTATATGATAAACTTTCATAACTCGAGTGTTGATTGATATTGATATCAATTTCATGAAATCTATTAAATCTTCATTAAATTTACTATGCATTCATCATCTAGTACTTAAAATCATAAATTAGATGTGTGAGAAGTGCTTGAGACCATAAAAGTTACACTGCTAATCGAGAGAAGTGTATATATATTAAATTATTTACATATTAGAACTTAAATAATTTTTTTGACAATTGTCTTCAATTTATTTGTCAAATTCAGTATGTATATATCATGTTTTCATTTAGTCATGTGTTTTAATCTGATTTCTAACATTTATTGCAATATCTAACATATTTTCAAATTATAATGATCTCTCAAAGTAATTGAAAATTGTTAGAGAATAAATCAATAAAATTCCAAATTGGATTACAAATCGTCGTGTAGATGTTAGAAATCTGATTAAACGTGTGATTAATTGGAAAATATGATTATATAGTTGCAAAAACTTATAGCCTGTGCTTAAGAATTTTGACAATTTTTAAAATAGTTGGAAATTTTCAGTTATTTAATATTGGATTTAAACGAGGAAATCGTATTCAACATGGTGACTAATAACATTATTTTAATCATAATCATATAAGCTTTCATTTTGATCTACATTTATATTCAATTTCAAATTATGTAACAACAATCCTACACTAAAAGAGACGTGCGACACAATCGTGTACATCGAAATTAATTCTCGATAGACAATACCAAAATGACAATTAATAGAATAAATGCGCGTCAAATCAAAATCAAATTTAAGAGAATAGAGTATTTACTCAACCTTGGCAAATGACTCGTGATTCGGTCTGGGCTTGATCTGACCTGGGATCAAGTATAGGCCTCGTATGTTTTTGGGGGTCGAGTTTTTATTTTATCACTGTTTTTTTATCTTGTGCCGTGACATTCATTACTAGATGCCACGACCATAGATGAGGATAATTGTTAAGCCCTCGCAACTATTTTTTTGAACGATACTTTTTTTTTTAAATTATGTTTTTAACAATCTATAATATTATTCGATAAATTTTTCCATTACTCACCAACTCTATCAACGCTCTTAGCTCTCTTAATTCTCTCACCTCTCCCTCAAATTTGTCGTGTTTGACATCTGTGTCTAAGTAAGCTTTAATTATTTTCGTTAGTCAATATATATTGTTGTATTGTGTTTGATTGTTTTTGTTAAAGTTTTTGAATTATATCATATGACAAACTTTCATAACTTGAGTGTTGATATTGATATCAATTTCATGAAATCTATTAGATCTTCATTAAATTTACTATGCATTCATCATCTAGTACTAAAAATCATAAATTAGATGTGTGAGAAGTGTTTGAGACCATAAAAATTACACTTGCTAATTGAGAGAAGTGCGCGCGCGTGTGTATATATATATATATATATAATTCGAAATTATTTACATATTATATCTTAAACAATTTTTTTTTTTACAATTGTCTTCAATTTATTTGTCAAATTCAGTATGTGTATGTCATATTTTTCATTCAGTCATGTATTTTAACTTGATTTCTGACATTTATTGCGATATCTAACCTATTTTCAAATTATAACGATCTCTCAAAGTAATTAAAAATTGTTAAAGAAGAAATTAATAAAATTTGAAATTTGATTAAAAATCGTTGTAGATATTAGAAATTTGGTTAAAACGTGTGATTAATTGGAAAATATGATTATATAGTTGCAAAAACTTATAGCCTGGGATTAAGAATTTTGGCAAATTTTAAAATAATTGGAAATTTTCAGTTGTTTAATATTGGATTTAAATGAGGAAATCATATTCAACAAGGTGACTAATAACATTATTTTAATCATAATCATATAAGCTTTCATTTTGATCTACATTTATATCCAAAAGAGTCTTATTTTCGTAGCATTAGTTTACTAGTTAAAATATTCGATACATAATAATAAAATGTAAAACTAGATCGATGACAAAAGAATTTTCGAAAGCATTAGTCTAGATGATTAGTAAGTAATCAATAATGCCTAATGGGTTGTATCGTCGAATAGCACGTGCAAGTGAAGAGCGGCGAGAAGAAAAAAAATTACAAATTTTTTTAAACAGTACTACAACAGATGACGCGCTTAGGCGATCCCGTGCACTTTTAAGTATGTTACATAAGAGGAAAACAAAGAAGATAGCACATTCTTAGGTTTTCAATTTATTGTTAAAATTTGACAACAACTCATATCTTGATCTCCTCTTCCTCAAAAAAGTTTTACGTGTTTCAAACGGTGTCGTTTCCATTTAACTTTTTCTTTTTCAACTCTTGGGTAGGGCTTTGGAGAAACCGTTGTTGTTATCATCATTTTGATCTGTCGTCAGAGAATCTGGACTTCCTCTCTCACTCTCTCTCAACCATCATTAACTGTCATTCCTTTCTCCACCCATAAATATCCACATTTGAAGCATTATCTCCCATTGTTATGACCTTCAATCTCTGGTTTTTGGTCGAATCCATTGCAGTCAGTGAAATCATAACTCTGAAGAAGTTTCATGTGGGTATGTTTGTAGCCCTTTATCCCATCATCATCATTGCCCTCTCTCTAGATTATATGTTTGGGAAAGTAACAAAATTAATGGAACAATGATGTCTATGTGAAACGTGGAGAGTATTGATCAGCAAAAAATCTTAGAAATAATTGTTCATGACAGTTTGTTTAGATATAATTACCTTTCTAAGTATGTTTCTAAGAAAAATTAGAAGGGTCATAAACGATCCTACTTAAAATCCAGTCTCCTATACATAATTTATTTACACAATTCAATTACACCACTGAATAAGCGGTACGAGAAACGATAGCAGATGCGATCTGAAAAATATCAGGAATATTTATTCAAGGCCCCGAGTCTAGAAAGATCTCACTATGAAAAATAAGATTTATATTATTTTTCTAGATATCGAATATTGTAGAAAATATTCACTAAAAGAAATCACCACTCTTAGAACTCTAAATATGCACAAAATCACCATATCTATTTTTTTCTCATACTCTTTCTTTAAAAATTCTCGCTATTTCTTTTCCCGTCTCAGCAAAAAAAAATTTCTTCTCTTCTCTTGGGATTCGAACGTGAAAGGTTTGCTTGAAGCTTTAGTTATAAAGGCTTCAAGAAAGACATTCCTCATAAGGTGGGCGGAAAGAAATTCTTTCTTATTTCCTTGTTTTTTTTCCTTTAACATCAATTAGATGGATCCCTCCTCATAAGTGAGGGACCCCGCACTAGAACCTGCATTTATTAAGGTTGTTCCGTAATTTAATGGGAAAATGACAGTGCCTTGTACTGTATACTTGACTGACTTTTTGGTATTGATTCATGAAGATTAGCCACTAACCCCTTTTCTTGATTAATCTCCGTTCATTTGTTACTGTTTTCTTTCAGTGAATTAAATAATTCGAAATTAAAAAATATATATATATTCTTTTTCACGGTGGTTTTGTCTCTTGTTGCATATTTTGCTTGGTTTGCTTTTACGGGGAACGTAAAATCTGCTTCCTCTGATGATTTCAAGTGCTTGGGGAAGAGAAAGCTCAGTGTCATCCCATCCTTCTTCCCCCTGAGCTTCGATCTTCTTCTTTGCATTCTCATTTCTCTCTATTTTCTGTCTTTTCCAGTTGGTCGTACGATCCTTTCTGTGTTGGGAAAAATAATAATACCAGCGGGAACGATGATAAAAAATACCACCACTGAAAAACGTGGAAAGTACTGATCAGGATAATTCCCAGGAAAGAATGCTCTTGGCAATCTCCTTAGACAGAATTACCTTTCCAAGTAAGTTCCCAGGAAAGGCTGGAGGGACACAAACGGTCCGCTTAAATTCCAGTCTCCTAGACAGAACTTACTTACACAGTACAATTACACCACTAACCAAGCGGTACGAGAAACAATAGCAGATGCGATCCGAAAAATACCAGGAATATTTTCCCACCGCCGTAAAATTATAACGGCCAAGAAGTAAGAGAAAAATGAACACTGAGAATTTTACGTGGAAACCCAAATCGGGAAAAAACCACGGGGACCGAGTCCAGAAAGATTTCACTATGAAAAATAGGAATTTACAATATTTTTCTAGATATCGAAATCCTAGAAAATATTCACTAAGAGAAATCACCACTCTTAGGATTCTCACCGTGCACAAAAGCACCACACCTATTTTTCTCTCACACCTTTCTTTTCTCTCCCTCCAAAATTCCTCACTCTTTTCTCTCTCCCTCTTCACTGAAGCTTGTTTTGCTTCTTGCTTCGGATGCTGAAGGATGAGCAAATCTTCCCTATTTATAGGAAAGATTTGTCACAAAGTGACAAACCGATATGAAGAAGGAAAATTGAAATTTCCTTCTTCATATTAAATGGAAGGTAGGTGGCCTCCATTTCTACAGCAACTGGAGGGTAGGTGGCCTCCATTTCTACAGCAAATGGAGGCCATTATTGCATCTGTGGGTCCCTCATCATTAAGGAGAGACTCCACAAATCTCCCCCTCTCGACTTATGATGAGGTATCTCCAATCCTGCTGAGCCTCTACAGAATTCGTGCTTATTCCTTTGCAGAGTCTTCGTCATCATGTCAGAGCCATTGTCATCTGTGTGGATCTTCTCAAGATACACTTGCTTGCTGTCCAACACATCCCGTATCCAATGATACTTGATATCTATGTGCTTTGACTTCGAATGAAAGCTCGGGTTCTTGCTCAAATGAATAGCACTTTGACTGTCGCAATACAAGATATACTTATCATGTTTGTAACCCAATTCTGTCAGAAATTTTTGCATCCACAAAATTTCTTTACAGGCTTCTGTAGCCGCCATAAACTCAGCTTCTGTCGTAGACAATGCCACTGATTTTTGCCACTTAGATTGCCATGACACAGCTCCCCCTCCAAATGTAACCAAGTATCCTGATGTTGATCTTCTAGAGTCGATGTCTCCAGCCATGTCTGCATCAGTATAGCCTACCAACGAAGGCTTCTCACTTCCAAAACACAAACTGAATTCAGAAGTACCTTTAAGATACCTAAGAATCCACTTCACCGCATTCCAATGCTCTCTGCCCGGATTTGTTAGAAATTGGCTGACTACTCCAACAGAATGTGAAATATCAGGTCTCGTACAAACCATAGCATACATCAAGCTGCCAACTGCTGAGGCATATGGAATTCTCTGCATTTCTGCTTTTCCTTCTTCAGTGGAAGGACTTTGTTTGGAAGTAAGTTTGAAATGTTTAGCAAGAGGAGTACTGACCGGCTTCGCTTTATCCATATTGAAACGGCTGAGAACTTTCTGGATATACTTCTCCTGTGATAGCCATAATTTTCCATTCTTCCTATCACGAGTGATTCTCATCCCAAGTATTTGTTTCGCCGGTCCTAAGTCTTTCATGGCAAAAGACTTGTTAAGTTCATTTTTTAACTTAACAATCTTTTCTCTGTCTGGGCCCACAATCAGCATGTCATCGACATAAAGTAGGAGGATTATGAATGTACCGTCCGCGAACTTTTTCACGAACACACAATGGTCTGATGAAGTTTTTCTATATCCATGACTTATCATAAAGGAATCGAACTTCTTGTACCATTGTCGTGGAGCTTGCTTCAATCCATACAGACTCTTCTTCAATTTACATACCAGATGTTCCTTTCCCTTGACAATGAACCCTTCTGGTTGCTCCATGTAAATTTCTTCTTCTAATTCACCGTGCAAGAAGGCAGTTTTCACATCGAGCTGCTCGATCTCCAAATTGAGACTTGAGGCTAATCCAAGTACCACTCGTATGGATGACATTTTCACTACCGGTGAAAAAATTTCCTCAAAGTCAATCCCCTTCTTCTGTCCAAAGCCTTTTACGACCAGTCGTGCCTTGTACTTTGGTTGTGAATTTTCGTCTTTGAGTCTGTATACCCATTTGTTCTTGAGTGCCTTTCTCCCCTTTGGAAGCTGAACCAACTCATAAGTATGGTTCTCATGCAATGATCTCATCTCATCTTGCATCGCATCCAACCAGTTCTTCTTTTGTTGATGCTCCACAGCTTCCTTATAGCACTCAGGTTCATCGCCGTCAGTTATCATCACATACTCGTTCACAGAGTATTTCCTCGATGGTCGACGATCTCTTGTTGACCTCCTTAACTCTGGTTCTGCAACTGATTCAAGAGAAGTCTCTGTTTCTCCATGGTCAACATCATCAGCTGCTTGATCACTAGATTCTCCAGCATCTCCCCCGTCAAAAGTTGATTTCTCCATACCAACTCTTACTAGATGCTTTTCTGTGATCTCCAAATCTTTCTTCTTGTCTTCAATGGTTTGATCTTCAAAGAAGACAACATCTCTGCTTCTGACAATCTTCTTGTCAACTGGATCCCAAAGCCTATATCAGAATGCATCACTTCCGTATCCGAGTAATATACATTCCTTAGCTTTGCTGTCTAGTTTGGACCTCTCATCTTTGGGAATATGGACGAACGCTCTGCATCCAAACACCTTTAGATGTTTATACGAGACGTCCTTCCCTGTCCATAGTCTGTTTGGCACTTCTCCACTCAGAGGTGTTGACGGAGACAAGTTAATGACATTTACTGCGGTATTCATCGCTTCTCCCCAAAATGTTTTGGGAAGCTTTGAATGTGATAGCATGCACCTTATCTTCTCCACGATAGTTCGATTCATTCTTTTCGCAACGCCATTTTGTTGAGGAGTCTTTGGAACAGATATTTCGTGCCTTATCCCGTGCAATTTGCAGTAATCGTCAAATGATCCCATATATTCACCACCATTGTCAGTGTGAATGCATTTCAGCTTCTTTCCAGTTTCTCGTTCTGTGAAGGCATGAAACTGTTTGAAAACGTTAAACACCTCATCTTTGGTTTTGAGTGCATAAGCCCACACTTTTCTGGAGTGATCATCAATGAATGTCACCATGTATTGGGCACCGCCTAACGTTTTCGTGGACATGGGACCGCACACATCTGAGTAGACAACTTCTAACACTTCTGGTTTCCTTGCTGCAGAATTCTTCTGAAAGGAAACTCTGTGTTGTTTTCCCGCCAAACAATGAACACAACTTGATAGAGGTTTATTTCTGAGATGTGACAAACAACCTCTTTTGCCAAGCAATTGAAGTCCCTTTTCGCTCATGTGACCAAGCCGTTTGTGCCATAACTCAATGGATGAGTCATCTTGTGCAGCATTTACTGATGCTTCCTTCACAGTCACTTGCGTCACATACAAGCTAGACTCTTTGATCCCTTTCGCTATGATAAGCGAACCTTTGCTGAGCTCCCATTTTCCGCCAACAAATTTGCTCTTGTAACCAGCATCATCAAGAGCACCGACTGATATTAAATTCAGTCTAATATCTGGAACATGTCTGACATCTTTAAGCACCAACTCACATCCTGTGTTGGTCTGGATACAAATGTCCCCTTTTCCAATTATTTTGGAAACGTGACTGTTCCCCATTTTGACAACGCCAAAATCACCTCCGGTGTAAGATGAAAAATACTCCATTTTTTAAGTAACATGGTAAGATGCTCCAGAGTCACATACCCAACATGATTCATTCATCGTAAGGTTGACAGCATCTTCGCATACAATCACATCTTCACCCTCAGAGACAGCTCCAGTCGTACTCTTCATTTCTTCTTTAGCACCTCCTGTGCCTTGTTCTTTCTTCAATTTCCAGCAATCTTTTTTCATGTGGCCCGTCTTGCCACAATGATAGCACTTAACGCCCTTTTTACTTCTCGATTTAGATCTCCCTGACGTGCTGGCTCCGAAGGCCCCACGTTCCATTGATCTCCCTCTCGTTACTGATAAAGCCTCCACAGAAGATTGCTCCTTGTTTTTCCGCCTACTTTCTTCGTCAAGAACGGCAGCTGCAATATCATTGAACATCAATGTAGTTTTTGTACTACCATTAAGTAGATTTACGATGAGGTGATCGTATGAATCTGGCAAACTTTGAAGTAAAAGTTCAGCTCTTTCATTTTCGTCAATTTTGTGCTCCATTGCTGTAAGTTGAGAAAATAATGTATTCAGAGTATTGACGTGGTCTGTCACTGTTGTAGATTCTGACATCCGAAGGGTATATAATTTCCTTTTTAAGAAAATTTTGTTATACCACGACTTCTTTTCGTACAATTTTATTAGCGTATCCCAGATCTGTTTTGCCGTTACCATTTCTGAAATACTTGACAAAATTCCATCTGCCAGAGTGAGATGCAAAATGGCCATTGCATCCTCATCAGCTTTACTCCATTTCTCGTCTTCAACGTTCGTAGGTCTGTCGCCGATGGCCATAACACAACCATCTCTCCGCAATAGCGCCTTCATTTTTAATTTCCACAAAGAGAAATTATTTCCATTGAATTTTTCGATTTCAATCTTTCTCGCCATAATAACTTCTAAAAATTTTTCTGATGTGGAAGATCAGTTAAAAACCGCAACCACAGAGCATACTAGATTTAAAGAAATAACCTGGCTTTGATACCACTTGTTGGGAAAAATAATAATACCGGCGGGAACGATGATAAAAAATACCACCACTGAAAAACGTGGAAAGTACTGATCAGGATAATTCCCAGGAAAGAATGCTCTTGGCAATCTCCTTAGACAGAATTACCTTTCCAAGTAAGTTCCCAGGAAAGGCTGGAGGGACACAAATGGTCCGCTTAAATTCCAGTCTCCTAGACAGAACTTACTTACACAGTACAATTACACCACTAACCAAGCGGTACGAGAAACGATAGCAGATGCGATCCGAAAAATACCAGGAATATTTTCCCACCGCCGTAAAATTATAACGGCCAAGAAGTAAGAGAAAAATGAACACCGAGAATTTTACGTGGAAACCCAAATCGGGAAAAAACCACGGGGACCGAGTCCAGAAAGATTTCACTATGAAAAATAAGAATTTACAATATTTTTCTAGATATCGAAATCCTAGAAAATATTCACTAAGAGAAATCACCACTCTTAGGATTCTCACCGTGCACAAAAGCACCACACCTATTTTTCTCTCACACCTTTCTTTTCTCTCCCTCCAAAATTCCTCACTTTTTTCTCTCTCCCTCTTCACTGAAGCTTGTTTTGCTTCTTGCTTCGGATGCTGAAGGATGAGCAAATCTTCCCTATTTATAGGAAAGATTTGTCACAAAGTGACAAACCAATATGAAGAAGGAAAATTGAAATTTCCTTCTTCATATTAAATGGAAGGTAGGTGGCCTCCATTTCTACAGCAAATGGAGGGTAGGTGGCCTCCATTTCTACAGCAAATGGAGGCCATTATTGCATCTGTGGGTCCCTCATCATTAAGGAGAGACTCCACATTCTGGTTTTTCTTTTTCTTCCTCTCTTCTTTCGTCACTGTTTTTGTCCGTCGAGTAACCGATGCTCGCCGACCTAAATCCCCCGTCTCGATTTTCTTGTTTATTTTGTCCTCTGTTATCTCTTTTGCCACCGTCGGCTCACTGGTGCTACTTCCCTCACTCGCCTACATCTTCTTCATCAGGTCAGGGGCAATGTTGTTAGCATAAGTATTGTACTTTAATAATAGTACATTTACCGTGTGAAAAGAAAATACAGAATCAGAGCACTCTTTCTCTCTGGTTCCATCGTCTTTAATAATACTACATTAACTTTTTACATCTAAATCAAAGTTATCGTTATTTTTATTCTCTCTTCACCTACAGCTGCCAAATAGCTGTCCACCAAGAATGCTATGGGGGCAAAAAACGTCCAGGATTTTACGTCATTGTGGAGCTTGTGAAACACCAGATATCAAGCGAGAGTGCTGCCCTTGTCCTGTAAAAGGCATGTAACCTTGAAGATTACTTGAGTTCTTAACAATTTTAATTTCAAGTAGATGGAAAAGTCATTTCTTTCTAGTACATTAGAGCAGGTTAGGGGCAGTGTAGATGATACGTGCATGGCATGGAGTTAGTTGAGACTAACTCCTACCCTGTATTATTGGTTATGGATCAGTGGGAACCGATTAGTGGAAAGTTAATTGTTTCTCTGTTTCTAGTTTCTTTAAAGTGTCATTTAATTTCAGGGGAAGAAGAATAGAATACTCAATCTCCTTTTATCTCTCTCTCACTTTCTCTCTCCTCTTCTTTTTATCGAACCCAAAATTCAACATTATCAGTGGTATTAGAGTCACGTTCATAGATACACGAGGCAGATCGAACGCAGAATGTCGCAGTGAAGTGAATGAAATCTTAGCCCGCCGTGAGTCCAACTTTGATCAAGTAAACTCTGTCTTACAAACGGTGCTAACAGAGCTCCAAGCGTTGCGCACCTCCTGAAATGAAACCGACATCAAATCCCTTCGCCGCAGGACCGTCTTCTCATTCACCAAACAATGGCCGCTCACCCACCATCCCTGACCACCATCACCACCACCTCAAGCTGTCCTTTCCGGGTTTCGACGGCGAAGACCCTACAGGCTGGATCTACAAGGCCGAACAATACTTTGATTTCCAAGGCATTTCCCCAACTCAACAAGTCCAACTCGCTTCCTTTCATCTAGAGGGCATTGCCTTGCAATGGTATCGTTGGTTCACAAAATTTCGTGGTCCTATGACTTGGACTGCATTCACCAAGGATTGTTGAGCAGATAATCCTGACTTGATGAAGCTGCGTATATTTACTCGTATCTTCCTTGTTATTTTAGTTAGAGTTGTTTCCTAGCTTTATGGTTATTGTTAAGCTGTTTATTTAGTATAAATAACTCTGTAAATTCGTAGAATGAAGTACGTAGAATAAAACTCTTTTGCGTCTTTTTCCAAGTTTAACTGTGTTTGCTTCTGGGTGTTCGATTTCTGGGTGCTGGATTTCTGGTTTTAAAGTTAACATTTGGTATCAGAGCACCAATGTTGAACGTCCAAGTATTCACGGTTTCACTAAAATGTCGATTATCAATCAGCATACGGCGAAAGAGAACGGCGGGGTGTCGTTTCACTATCCAATACTGAGCCCACACAATTACGCAGTATGGGCGATAAAGACAAAGACGATCCTTGATGCTCAAGGAGTTTGGGAGGCGGTGGAGCCGAGGGAAGGAGCTCGAGTGGATGAAAAAAAGGATAAGGCGTCGCGGGCATACATCTTGCAGTGTGTTCCAGAAGACATCCTACTCCAGATCGCAAAGAAGAAGACAGCAAAAGATACTTGGGATAGCCTCAAGACGAGGTATCTGGGTGTTGATCGAGTCAAGAAGGCACGTGTACAGACACTAAAAAGCGAATTTGATGCTCTTCGGATGAAGGAGACCGAGACGATTGATGAATTCGCCGGAAAACTCAGTGCAATAACCAGCAAGTTTTCAACCCTTGGTGAAACACTTGAAGATTCCTCTCTGGTTAAGAAGCTGCTTGACTCTGTTCCTGAGAAATTCTTCCCCGTCGTCGCCGGGATCGAGCAGTTCTACGACCTCGAGACCATGCCATTTGAGGAAGCTATAGGGCGATTAAAGGCGTATGAGGAACAATGCGATTACATGGAAACACCAACGGTACTGAAGGTAAACTTTTACTCACTCATGCCGAGTGGCAAGCACGACAGAAAGGGAGCAGCAGTGACACCTCGCCAGAAGGAAAGGGGCATGGGTCCCGCGGAGCTGACCGTGGAAAATACCTTGGGCGAGGTCGCGGTCGCGGCCGTGGTCATGGTGGGCTGCGAAAAGAAAATACAGGAGGTACTAGCAGCACCAACAGTGGTACTCGCGACAAAAGTCACATAAAGTGTTGGAATTGTGAGAAAATGGGACATTACGCGTCTGATTGCCGCAACAAACGTCGTGATGATGAAGCAAATCTCACTCGTGATACTGATGAAGAGCCAGCACTGTTAATGGTTGTGTCCCAGGAGGTGACACACACTAGGCGAGAACAGCAGGATGCTGTACTACTCAGCGAAGAGAGATTATTGCCAGAAATATACCGTGGCGACAAGAAGGGAGAAAATGAAGACGTCTGGTATCTTGACAATGGTGCAAGCAACCACATGACTGGGCATTGCGAGAAGTTCCAAGAATTGGAAGAAGCTGTCACCGGGAGGGTGAAGTTCGACGATGGATCAACTATCCAGATCATGGGAAAGGGGACTGTTGTGTTTGAGTGCAAGAACGGCGATCAGAAAATTCTCCAAGAGGTATACTACATTCCTAAACTTTGTAGTAATGTTATAAGTCTTGGACAATTGACAGAAGACGGGAACGAGGTACACATGGGAGGAGAAACCATGAAAGTATTTGACAGAAGTGGGAAGCTTTTGATGCTGGTAAAGCGAACACAAAATCGCTTGTACAAGATACAGTTGAAGACATTCAAGCAGGTTTGTCTCCTAACAAGCCTAGATGACCCAGCATGGTTATGGCATGCAAGACTCGGCCACGTAAATTTCCATGATCTGAAACTCTTGGGGGAGAAGAAAATAGCAGTTGGTGTGCCATTATTATCTCAGCTAAACAAGTTATGTGAGGCGTGTGTGATAGCCAAACATCTTAGACTGAGGTTCTCGTACCAGACAAACTTCAGAGCAAAGAAACCACTGGAACTCCTTCATGCTGATATCTGTGGGCCAATCTCACCATGTACACTCGGTGGTAATAAGTATTTCTTTTTAATTGTTGATGATTTCACTAGGTGGATGTGAGTGTATGTATTGGCAGCAAAGAATGAAGCTTTCATGGCTTTCAAGAAGTTCAAGTCTCTGACAGAGAACAAAACTGAGTATAAGATCAAAACACTCCGGACAGATCGCGGTGGCGAATTCCTATCCACTGAGTTCACTCGTTTCTGTGAAGAACAAGGGATTGAAAGGCATCTCACAGCTCCCTACACACCGCAACAGAATGGTGTTGTGGAACCCCAAAACCGCACGGTGATGTCCATGACAAGATCTCTACTCAAAAGTATGCATGTACCTGCAAAGTTCTGGGGAGAGGCGGTTAGACATGCAGTCTATCTGCTTAATCGTCTCCCAACTAAGGCACTAGCAGAACGCACCCCATTTGAAGCTTGGATGGGAAGAAAACCACACCTCGCACACTTGAGAGTATTCGGCTGCGTGGCATATGAGAAAAACACAATTCCTCATCTCAAGAAACTTGACGACAGAAGCTCGGCCATGGTATATTTGGGTGTAGAGGAAGGTTGCAAAGCTCACCGCTTATTCGACCCAAGCCGAAGCAAATTACAAGTAAGTAGAGATGTTATTTTTCAAGCAGATCTCAAATGGTCATGGAATGCAGGTGCTAGTGATGAACAGCCTTCGTCGGAATTCATCATGTTGGATGCATTCTATTTTGATGAGCCGAACGATGATACAGATGCTGGAAATATCTCACCACCAACGTCAGAAATGGTAAACTCTCCTACAATTCCATCAAGCATTCATGAAGCTTCACCGCACCTGGAATCAATTACTCCTCAGTCCAAAGACAGACCTATCCCGTTTAGGTTGATCAATGAGATTTACGCCAATACTGAGGAAGTGGTTGCCATCGATGCAGAAGAGAGTGAGGTGATGATGGTGATGTATGAAGAACCAAACAGTTTTCAAGAGGCAGTAACCGAAATCTGATGGTACGAAGCAATGAAGGAAGAATTGAGATCCATTGAAAGAAATAATACCTGGACCCTAACTGAACTTCCATCAGGCCACAAACCCATCGGACTAAATGGGTATTCAAACTAAAGAAAAATTCAGATGGTGAAGTTGTTAAGCATAAAGCAAGATTGGTGGCAAAAGGCTATGTACAAAAGCAAGGAATCGATTTCGAAGAGGTATTTGCACCTGTAGCCAGACTTGACACTGTTCGAGTTATTCTTGCACTTGCTGCAAATCAAGGTTGGGAGGTACATCATCTAGATGTGAAGTCAGCATTTCTTAATGGGGAGTTAGAAGAAGAAGTATACGTCACCCAACCAGAAGGATTTGATGTACAAAACCAGAAGCATAAGGTGTATAAGCTGTCAAAGGCCCTTTATGGATTACGGCAAGCTCCACGAGCTTGGAACATTCGTCTGGACAGAAGTCTAAAAGAGCTAGGCTTCAGAAAATGCACTCAAGAACAGGCAGTATACATAAGAAGTAAAGGAGAAGCAAGAGTGATTGTTGGAGTATATGTTGATGATCTGATTGTAACAGGAAGAAGCATCGAAGAAGTCAACAAGTTCAAGCAGCAAATGAAGACAGAATTTGAAATGAGTGACTTGAGCCTTCTCTCCTATTACTTAGGTTTTGAGGTGGAACAACAGAAGGGTCGAATATTACTTAAACAATCAGCATATGTTAAGAAAATATTGTCTCAGTTCAAGATGGTAGAATGCAACGCCTCAAAGTTTCCAATGGTGCCCAAGTCCCAGCTGCACAAAGACTTGGAAGGAACTCCAGTTGATGCCACAGAGTTTAGACGTATCATTGGTTGTCTCAGATATTTATTGCACACACGACCAGACATCTCGTACGCAGTAGGAATGGCAAGCAGATACATGGACAGACCTACAATAATGCATCACAAGGTGGTCAAGCAGATTCTTAGGTATTTGAGAGGCACAATCCATTTTGGACTTGCTTATGTGAAGGGACCCCAGGAATTTAGTATATTCGGCTATTCAGACAGTGATTTAGCAGGTGATCGTGATGGGAGAAAAAGCACAAGTGGAATGGCTTTCTATTTTAATCAAAACTTGGTGTCCTAGAACTCACAGAAGCAGAAGACAGTGGCACTTTCATCTTGTGAGGCTGAGTTCATGGCAGCAACAGATGCCGCCTGCCAAGCATTGTGGTTGAGGAGTCTTGTCAGTGAGTTAACTGATATAGAGCCAAAGCAGGTAATTTTATTTGTTGATAACAAATCTGCCATAGCTCTTATGAAGAACCCAGTATTTCATAGGCACAGTAAACACATAGATACAAGATTTCATTTTATCAGATACTGTGTTGAGAAGAGGTAGATTGTGGTGGAGTTTGTTAACACTGGAGAACAGCGGGCTGATTTATTGACAAAAGCATTGTCAGGAGTAAAACTAGCAGCCATGCGTCAGCTACTTGGAGTCTGTGATTTGGAACCAAGTCAAGATTAGGGGGAGTAATGTTGAGCAGATAATCCTGACTTGATGAAGCTGCGTATATTTACTCGTATCTTCGTAGTTAGAGTTGTTTCCTAGTTTTATGGTTATTGTTAAGCTGTTTATTTAGTCTAAATAACTCTGTAAATTCGTAGAATGAAGTACGTAGAATAAAACTCTTTTGCGTCTTTTTCCAAGTTTAACTGTGTTTGCTTCTGGGTGTTCGATTTCTGGGTGCTGGATTTCTGGTTTTAAAGTTAACAAGGATGTCATTCTACACTTTGGCTCAACTGATTATGAAGACCCAGCGAAAGCTCTACCACGCCTGCGTCAAACCACAACCGTTGCCTTGTACCAAGAAGCTTTTGAAAAGCTTTCCAACCAGGTGGATGGCTTACCCGAAACTTTCCTTGTTGGTTGTTTTATCGCCGGACTTCGTGATGACATTCGTTTGGATGTCAAAATTAAACAACCACGAACCTTAGCAGAGACGATCGGCGTCGCTAGATTAATTGAGGAACGGAACCAGTTGCAAAAGAAATCTGGTCCATTCGTCTCGTTAACGCCAAAGGCGACCTCCAACCCCTCTGCTAGCTTACTTGGCTCTTCCCCAAACCACTGAGTGACGGCGGAAGTTACTGCTCCAACGACAGCCTTTCGCCGAATCACCAACCAAGAAGCACACGAACGTCGAGAAAAAGAGCTCTGCTATTATTGTGACGAGAAGTTTATCCCAGGTCATCGTTGTGAACAACCACAATTATTTATGCTCGAAGATTCATCGCACTCAAGCCCCAGTGACAATAGGGAGGCTGATAGAAAAACCGGGGTTCTCAATCGACCGCATGATCCTGGTGGTGGAAGAAACTAGGAGCAGTGGCGTATCGTTTGTCACTTCTGCCAGCCGGATGTTATTCTTAATCGACGTATAATCCAAAAGGGTCAGTATCGTCCAAGGTCTGAAATATTAGTGCAATAGAAGGGAGCACCAAGGGAAGATGCCAGCTGGGAAAATGCATGGCGTTTCTCCAGAACTTACCCAGAATTTATCATTGTGGACAAGGATTCTTAAGCGGCGAAGAATGATAAGTGCATGGCATGGAGTTAGTTGAGACTAACTCCTACCCTATATTATCGGTTATGGATTAGTGGGAACCGATTCATAGGAAGTTAATTGTTTCTCTGTTTCTAGTTTCTTTAAAGTGTCATTTAATTCCAGCATAGAAGGGGGAAGAAGAATAGAATACTTATCTCTCTCGCTCTCACTTTCTGTCTCCTCTTCTTTTCATCGAACCCAAAATTCAACCTTATCAGTAGCAGATTTGAGAGAGAAGGAAAAGATTGCTATGTATGCCTTTGTATTCTTATCTTGTGCACCTGCTAAATATTTGCTGTAGTGATTTATATCACCCATAACCCTTTATTTAAATCTTGCACAACTTGTTTGCTCGTGATCAGTGTTGAAAGTGATCAAGAGTAACTCCATTTTTAAATCCCTTTTAGGTCTTTTAAATTAGTGAGTTATCTTTTAAAGCTTGTTTTCGCTTATTCGAAACAATAGTGAAACCAGTCTCTTAAGTTAACCCGTCCCAGAAATTTATTAGAGGCTGCTGTCCTTCTTTTATCTTACATTATACACTAGTAAATTTATTAGAGTTGTTTATTTTGGAGTATTTATTTTTGTGTGGGATATGACTACAGTGAAAACAAATCTATTGTTGTGCTTCAAAGTATTACTACACTTAAGCTATCATGTTTATGATATTGACACTCTTTGATCATGTGATCGTATATGATATAACTTTATTAAAGTGTGTCAACTCATGTACTAGAATGTAACAAATTAGGACAAAATTTATTCAGTATTTTTCTATCTTCAATGTCTCTTATTTTTTATTGTAGCTATTTATTTTAGACTGGTTAAATATGTACCAATTTCTTTTGCGCATATAATTTGCACTTATGTTGCTGAGACTTTTGGATTTATAACTTCAATTTCCATTAACAATGTTGTAATTATTGTGTTTTACTTATATATAATATTAATTTTCATAAAAATAGAAGTAGGTTGAGTAATACTAGTTTTTGCAGTTACTTAGTCCCATAATATTTTATGTATGGGAAAGTAAATGATAAAATTGATGAACTCCGACGTCTTGTATATGTTAAAGACGTAGTCATTGTCATCTCAAAGTTCACATAGACATGCATGTGAAGTATGTGAAATTTCTTGTCTTGTCACATCCACACAAGAGTAAGTTGTATCTGAATCTTAGTAAATAATAAGCTTCACAACACTATGTTTGGATCATTTGGTTTCTTTTGTTGTGAATATGATTTAAACTAAAATTGCAAGAAAAATTTACTTCAAGGTTTCATTCTAATTAGTTTATGTTCCACAATCAAAGATTATATCCTATGAATCGTGCTAAAAATTATATAAATTTGATGTGTACGTGCCTTGCACGTATCGAAAACTAGTATTCTTAAGTGTCATTTATTATTTTAATTATATAGTTTATCATAATTATTTTATATATGTTGTATCTAACATTATCGTAAAATTAAATCATACATCTATGATTACTTTTTGTTTAAACTTTATGTGCTTCTACTTTCTGTTTTTTTTTTAAGAAGTTTGTATAATTTATTATTATTATTTTGTGCATTTTAATTTTTAGTAGTTTAATTAAGTTTTAATTTCATTTACAAGTTATGTTAATTTTCCTGTTATTATTATTATTTTTAATTATAAATAACTAAGCAATTCTATTTAAAATGCAAGTATAAAATTAATCAATAAAAATTATTTATCTATTACATTCAAAAATTATTCTTTTGCGTTTACTTATTTGGGATATAGCTCTCAACACCCGGCACCTGCCTTTTGTTCACTCATGTTATGACGAACTCGACTCATAGTGCACGTCGACCTCCGCGACCAAGTTTCATGATCGCCTATGTAGTTGGTGGATTAATGAAAGCTCTTTTTCAATTTTCATCATCAAAACACTCTTATTGATCACATTATTTCATTTCATTTGTATATAGTTTGCATGATTCGGTTATTGCTATCACCCTAAAATCGTGGCAGTCTATGAAATTCGACCGAATTACCCGGGATGGCTCCTGGGTGATTCGGGCTATCAATGCAGCTGGTTGATTAGAATTGGGCCTGCAGGCCCAAATTCTCATTTATTTACGTCAACAACGCTATTTCGAGAAGAATACTCTGCATAGGTTTCATCTTTTGCTAGCCTAAGCCTACTAACTCGAGCTTCTACGTGTATCTAACTAAATAATTGTTCCACCATTGAAGATGATTTTTAATGGTTGAAAATTGAACCCTAATCATCGGAAAAAAAAATAAATGCGGAAGAACATGTACACCAAGATTTACGTGAAAAATTCTTTCGGAAAAAAAAAAATCACTAGCAGAATAGAAATTCACTAATAAAAAATAAAGTACAATCGAGTTTTGCAACTTAAACATATATCTATAACATAAAACCGAAATCATAATTCTAGTCAAAACGAGATTTTTATCGTGAGCCGGAACCGTCTTGACCTAATTAGAATTTAGATCACACCGAATCTAACAATAATAAATTTCAATAATGCACCGAAACATGGGACCTTTTTTCGTCATATTATGCAACTATACAGCACTTGACATGTCTTAATTTTTCATGATATTAGGTGGACGACGAAAATGCCGATTTAGTCAGGATGTGTTGGTGTATCTGTTTATTCCTATTACAAGTTACTTTATGAATAAATTATTATCCAATCAGAAGACTTCAGTTGGAGGCAGCTACGGCATTATTCATAGAAAATGTCAAAGAAATTCAGGAGGTGGGCTCGGCTGGAGTTCAAAGGATGTAAACTTTTTGGACCCTCCATGATGCCCGTCTTCCTTGACACGTTTTTCAGACGTCGAACAATTATATCGACAAACGAAATACAAAATTAGTACACGCAGATTTACGTTGAAAAATTTATTTGAAAAAAAAAAATTACGGGTAAAGAAAAAATTTATTTATATAAATATTGAATTTCTCGATTCAAGCTTACATGTATGTAAAGAGAAAAGTAAACCCCTACGTGAGATTGACTCGTTTTGTAGAGGTCAAACAATTATATTGAGAAACAGAGTACAAAATTAAAACACGCAGATTTATATTGAAAAATTATTTCGAGAAATTAACAAACTTCGCGATGTTGTATTTTTTGCGATGGTTGGGTGCAATGGCTTCTAAGACGCGAATCTCCGATTTTCGCGACCAAAAGATGTTTGCTATGGTTACGCTTATTAACTCAATTTTGTGATTAAAAGTGATACTAAATTGTGCAAATACTTGGATTACTTGAATGTGGTAGTAGACTATTTATGTTGAACTGCATACAGTTAAAGGTGGTGATGCGTCGACAACAAAAGTGTCACGTCCAATAATTTGTCTAAACATGGTCATGGACAAAGTACAATGTTTCTAGGTGGATCATAGAACACAAGATGGGTCCAATTTTACATGGATGATTATGAAAATAATATGAAAGAAAAAATATAAATTATGAAGATTACTCAATTATTCAAATGACAATAGAAAAGTATTAGTTAATTTGAGCTTATTTGACTAAACTCAGATGGAAATCTTAACTGTGCATGAAATTTTCATTTTTATCTTTCAAAAATCATCTTTTCAAAACAATTTTCATGAATTTATAATATGACATTTCATAAAACATATCAGTATACGTTATATACGACCACTATTTTTTCAGGAAAAAACATCACTTTCGTAAAAACGTGATCATTTGCAAACAACAATAGGCTCGCGACCATACCAACCTCGACACTAGTCGTAAAGTGATCTTGATCATTTTTGGAGACTTCCACAATCATGTCGACATCTGCCTTTCCAGGGTCGTGCTTCTCCCGTGCAACTCTCACATGTCGTGCTTGGCACTTCCATGTGGACAAGTCAGACGCCTTGACACATTTTGCACAAAATTTTGCTTCCTAAATAAAGGGCTTACAACGTGACGATGTCCCTTGACATTGGGACGATGTTAGTAGCTTCTACACTCTTTTAAACCTAACTCATTTTCATACAAATCCATTAAGAAAATCTTCAAAGATGAGCCTCCATCATTATCTTATGAATTTCATCAAGAGATTCGTCACTCTGTCTTTGCCATAAGCATCCGAAGAGTGATTGTGAAGTTGGATGTTCTACCATCATCCAGGTTCCTCTCTCTTCCACTCTCTCTCTCTTGCATACAGACATCATACTTACTAATCGCTTCTCCTTAAATAATAAAAAAAATCTTTTATTTAATTAATATTTTTTATTCTTGTGATTTCTTTATATCATAGCATTAGATATAATATAATAATATATTTTATCTGAAAAATCCTTAACTTAATATTTTATGCCATGATCTCATTTTTTGGTTTATCATAATTTTTTGCCAGTTAAACACGTAACATTTCATAATAAAATTACGTTACTCTCTATTTTTACTTTCTAAATCTTATCTTCTATGTAAAAATTATTGATCGGTAGAATTAATATTATTTATCACAAATAATTAATTACATCGATCAATGATTGTTATTAAAAAATAAAAATAGAAAATAAACGTAATATTACTCTAAAATTACGTATGAAGTCAACCAAAGTTTACCTCTTCAATAGGAGGCTAGGGAAGAATATCACTTTTGTCCTCACATGAAATCTATCTAGACTTCAAAGAAACAAGAGTTTAGTTTGGTCGAGTCGAATCTAAAACGAAAACCAAATATTTTACAACTAGATTTAAGAATGGCGTCAAACTCGTGAATTAATTAATGTTGGGTCTGCATTTAAATGCAAGTCATAGAATTAGGTTTTATGCTTTTCAAAGATTTGTTATTATTGTTTATTAAGTGGAAGGGAAGCAATGTCACATGGTGACACCAACATGTGATCCAAGAAAAACACATGAAAGTCATTCAAGCATCCAATCATTCACCAGCACTAGTGACCTCTTCGCATTTGCCACCAATAATTCAAGCTCCCTTCTGTCAATGTTTCAATGGAATCTCATAGAATTATGTTGTATCTATGACAAAGTACGATCTCTCTTTGCAGTAGCCCGCCATGTGAAGTCAGCGACGATCTAAAATTCTGTTGATTGTGGAAGTGCAATCAATATCAGTGAGAGTGTACAATTTCACATAGCTTGGGAGAGTGAAAATTGAGTGTTTTACAAATAAAGTTCTATTTTCTCCTTAATACAACGCGTTTTAGGCTAACCCCAAAAACAAATCCTATGGGCTCCGACCTAAAACGAACAATATTGTACTAGAGGCACCAGAAAACCTCTCTCTCTTCTCTATGATACTTTCCTAGTGCTTGTGACCAATTAACATCGACCTCATAGAAAAGCAAATGTATATTCATCATCCACAACAATCGCTTTCCTGCAGTTGAAGCATATCCATCACCACTCACATGGATGCCATAAAGCTTGATATCTTTTTTACCACTCTCTCTCTCTCTCTCTCTCTCTCTCTCTCTCTCTCTCTCTCTCTCTCTCTCTCTCTCTCTCTCTCTCTCTCTCTCTCTCTCTCTCTCTCTCTCTCTCTCTCTCTCTCTCTCTCTCTCTCTCTCTCTCTCTCTCTCTCTCTCTCTCTCTCTCTCTCTCTCTCTCTCTCTCTCTCTCTCTCTCTCTCTCTCTCTCTCTCTCTCTCTCTCTCTCTCTCTCTCTCTCTCTCTCTCTCTCTCTCTCTCTCTCTCTCTCTCTCTCTCTCTCTCTCTCTCTCTCTCTCTCTCTCTCTCTCTCTCTCTCTCTCTCTCTCTCTCTCTCTCTCTCTCTCTCTCTCTCTCTCTCTCTCTCTCTCTCTCTCTCTCTCTCTCTCTCTCTCTCTCTCTCTCTCTCTCTCTCTCTCTCTCTCTCTCTCTCTCTCTCTCTCTCTCTCTCTCTCTCTCTCTCTCTCTCTCTCTCTCTCTCTCTCTCTCTCTCTCTCTCTCTCTCTCTCTCTCTCTCATTGATTGCGACCCCTCTTTCTTACTTTCTTCATATTTTTTATCATATAGTCGTCATATCGTTGGAAACTAAATACCAATTTGGATTATTCGAATCAATATAAGAAGGGTAAAGATCAAAATAACCCCCACATGAAATCATCGCAACAAACTATTTTTTTAACCTTTCAACTATTCTTCATTGAAAAACTCATCCTTATAGTTACATTTTCCATTAAATTAAACACGTACACGACACATGTGCAAAATAAAGTGGATTGCATGTTTAAACTGGTTTTCTTGAACAGATTTTCTCCGTTAAAATATTGTACTAATATTTTGAACACGCGTTGTGCACATGTCTAATTTAATAGAAAATATAATTGTAAATACGAATTTTTCAATAAATAATAGTTAAAGGATTACTTGGTCAGCAAAAAAAAAAAAAAAAGGATTGAAATGTCATATTGTTATGACCTTCATAATTCAAAGGAAGATTATTTTGATCTCTATTGATAAAAGAATGACAGAAAAATAATGTAAAGAAAGAAAACATAAATTCGTAGTACTTCACTCTCAATCTAAAATTTGTAGATCACTCTTACCTCGAACAATTTTTTTTTTTTTTTCAAATGCAAGATGAGTTTCTATTAAAAATTGAATAATAGCATGGAAAAGAAAAACAGAAAAACAGAATATTGAAATTTAACATGGAAAAATACTTAAAAAAAATCATATGTAAATGAGAGAATTTACTCTAAAAATCAAATTACGACCGTAAATTTTGCGAACTCAATCTTACGAGCACGTAACATTCGATGGATGAACTATATAATTAAACTCCAAACTACGTTGCATTGAATCTCTTACTTTATTCTTGTGGCCATTTCATCCAGCATATATCTGAAATTTGAGCTGCTTGGATTATGTTTTGGCTCAAAGTCTTCATTGGTTCCAGCAACTTTGACTTTTTAGTCCGTCTATCCGACAAGAAAAGAAATAAAATAATTCAACAAAGGAAAAAAAATATCGGCGTCCCACGCTCTCTATCCACCATTTTTTAATAGTAGCCCGTAATGATTAGGCTTGGAGAGATGTTATATCCGCCATTGTTGTGCCTGCTTTGGTTGAGAAATTGGTGGAATGGGGAAGCTGAGTTTTTGCAGAGCGTTGGACTGCTTTCTTCTTTCTTCTGGTTCGACTTGTTTCTGCATAAACTCCATTGAAGACGAAGATGGTGGAATTGAGAGAAACCCATTGATAGAAGGAGAGAAAGATTCAGTTTTGAGAATTAAAGATGTTGCTGCTAATAAGGAGACCTTGGCGTTTCAGTTGAAGCCAAAGGTTTAGAGCTCTCTCTCTCTCTCTCTCTCTCTCTCTCTCTCTCTCTCTCTCTCTCTCTTCATACTTTGTTTTGCAGATTGTGATGTTAAAGGTGTCAATGCATTGCAATGGATGTGCAAGAAAGATTGAGAAACATGTATCCAAAATAGAAGGTATTCACTCATATCTCTACCTTCATTTTTTTATTAAATCAATCTAAAGAACTTTTTATTATAAATCACTAATTATTGTTCCAATGAATTAAAAGTTAGTAACAAATCTAGATTTTTCAAAACCAAAAATTGAAAAATTATGTATGGATTCATACTAAGTTACTATGTCTTAGAAAATCTTCCCAAAAAAGCATGGTCTTGATTAGTTCGGCTTCATTTTGATGATCTAAACAATCATTATAAACCCGGTAAGCAATTATATCGAATGCGCAATGAATCATCTGTGACGCTTGCTTATTGTTATCACAAGGTTTGAAGTTCTTCTAATCCTCCATCAATCTCTAAATAATGGTGTTTGACTTAAATAAACCACACGTTTATTGGGTGCAAAAGTCTATTTCCATCATATAGTAAAGACATTAGTGAAATTGTAATAATTTAAATGAAAGCTTATCACTAGCGTAGACCTTTAAACTTCACAAAATTTATTCAATAACTACTTTTCAAAAGAGTTTTTAAAAGTCAAAAACACTTTTACGGGTCCAAAAAATCAAAGCTAGTGTTTGGTTTTAGTGATTTTGCTACAAATTATAACAAAGTTGTCATTTGAGAGTAACGGAACAATCTCCGTGTACTTTTTAGTCTCGAGTGAATCAATGACATAACGCTTATCAATACGTCAAACAAACATGATTAGAAGGCGTTGTGTACATCTACATTATTCCTTGATATTTATTTAATTTTCGCTTATAAGTTGCGTATTATTGTTTTCCTAAATCTAAAACAGGAGTGACGTCGTACAAAGTAGATCTCGAAAACAAGATGGTAACGGTGATGGGGGACATTCTTCCATTTGAAGTGCTAGCGAGCGTCTCCAAAGTTAAAAATGCAGAGCTTTGGGACTCTTCACGTGAATGAAGAACATCACTTGGGTCATTAAAAAAGGCTAGACACTTGTGAAATTTGTAAATGTTTCCTCCTTGTAACAAGTATATTAAATTATGATTATTATATGCAACAACATTGATGTTAGCATAATTGATTTTTCAAGTAGTGTTCCGGCTGCAGCGCACTCCGGCAAATATCCACGCCAAGAATTCCAACTTGACGACTGTTTGTGATTTTTTTTTTTTTTTTTTTTAAATTTGAACAACGGGTACTAAAAACCGTCTTTACATTGGCTAAGTGATAAATTTCAAGTTAATATTCATAAAAATATGTATTTAATTGGGTTTAAAACTGATTGAACACCCCAATAAATAATCTTATGGAATTTGCATCTTATTTTTTTAAAAAACGTGTGCGCGCATATATAAATATTTCATTATTTTCATTTAAGACCCTCGAACCTGTTTTTTATACGTCTACCACTCCATAGACTTTATCAAGCAGGCCGACTTTAAACGAGTAAGCATTGTGAAGAGAAAAAACAGGTCTGGATGTCAGCTCAGAAAAAGAAAAATAGAAGATCAACGGCCCAAGCTTGGACCACCCAAAAATGGCTGGGCCAATCCGAGCCTAACCAAGGCCTGGCCCAGCCATGTCCAATGAAGCTAAATGTTCATATGATGAGCTGGGGTAGAAAATTTCAACTAGAGAATCTCTTCTTTATATTTAATGAGTTAGTTCTGAATTCAAGTATACTAAAGTAACATGTGAATTCATGAAAATATAAAAACGAAGAAAAGTATTGTTACACATAAGAAAGAAACAATGGCATTTTTTTTTTTTTTTTTTAACGAAACATCAATAATATGATGACAACAATTGAGGTCGGGGCATTGACCTAAGTGTTGATTAAGAGGGTCAAGAAGCAGGATTCACCCAAAATGAAGTAATGAATTAAACAATATAATTATCAATGAAACAGGGTGTGAAATAAAAATGGATAGAAAACAAGACATGGGGTCAACCAAACCATAACCCCCCCTGATTTCTAATGAGTAAAATTTCAAAAATCTATATTTTCAGTCATTTAATATTTGGCAATTGTTGTTCAATGTAAACTCAGTTGATTAACTAACCTGTCTCTCTCCTCCTTTCGATCCTTCAATTGAGCCAGAGAACCGGTCCAGTCAAAGCATACTCACGTTATCTCGTAGAACAAGATATATGCCTCGCAACGAAGAACCTCGTTCAAGGAAACCTCCCGAACGTAAGCATCGCTGACATGATACCACATAGACCCATCATTGTCTCTCACTCCCTCACCATTTCCATTTTTTCTTTTACCAACTCTTACATATGCAACATAATGTCCCCCTCGCATCGTCCCCAAATGTTCCACCACTCCGATGAGGCGGTAATCGTATCTTTCTCGGTCAACAAACCTATGAACTCCCAAGAAACAAACACATGCAAGTTATCTCTCTAAAATGTGTTTTAACTCTGACCTGTAGTGAATCTAAGATAATAGGAAACTGAGAAGCAAATCTTTTTTGGTATATTTACACAAATGTAAATCGACTTCAGCACCAATATGAGCTAATTATATGGTCGAACGATGAAGACACTTCTAGGAAAGTGAATATAAATAGTACACAGGAGAGAATTTTGCAGAAAAATTTAATATTTCATATTGAAATGATGAAAAGGCTGGAAAATACCTGGAATCCATAAATGGCCTGAGATCAATCATTTCGCTGAAATGGACATGACCGTTCAATTTAGTATATCGACCACGTACATCAGGACTAAACCTCTTTATATGTATGGTTAAAATAGGGGGTGCCTTGTGAATGAGGAACCTTTTGGTTGCATTTCTTTTCACAACTGCAATCTTTGATTTCATCTCCTCTACCTTCCTTTTGTCTGATTTTCTGTTTTCTCCTGACATTTTGAAATTCTGATTGGTAGATCTGGAACTCCGAGACTCGTTAGAATATGAATTAATTTCTGGGTCACTGGCACTTTCATGGTTGCCAGTGTTTCTGCAACTGGAGGAATGTGATTGCTGTGCAATTTGATCTTCAACCTCACTTTGTGTCCCCTCTTGACGAGAGGGAACAAAATGTATCTTATTGGTTGGACCATTTATAATTTTTCCACAATTTTGGCTCAAGCTTTCGACTTTATCATCATGCACGATCAAGCTCTCACTGGTAGTAGAAGTGGAAACACCTTTAATATCGATGTTTCCAAAATTTACAATTTCATTAGAGCACGACTCCTTACTCGAGCATGCAAAATCACCATGCTTACCAATCTGATGTCCAGTAAAGAAGTGCGTGGAAGAAGCCTTAGTCTTTTTTTCCAGCATTTCCACCTTATCCTTTTGCAACTTTTCTGAGCACCTTTCACAGTTATAACCATTTTCACCAGACAGAAGCTCCAGCTTGGTGAAATAAGCCAGACAACTCTCAACAGAAACTTGAGAATCTGAATTATCAATTTCATCTGAATCAGATTCGCTGGTATTTCCTACCATAAAACCACTTTCTGTAACTTCATTACTCGAAGAGGGTCGGGCAAGTGGACCAATTGGGAACTCGGGCTCATAGAACAAGTCAACAAAGCCATCAAAATCATCTTGACTGCCGCCCAAATTTGATGAGGAAGCTTGATCTTCCACTCTCACTTCTCCAGTTGAGGAACTTTCTTCTTTATAAGCAAGCAGTAAAATTTCAGAATCTTGAACCTGCAAGGGGCACTCGTCTTCCCAGCTATTACGCGAAGAAAAATGCGGTGTTTGACTTCTCTCTATAGTAAGTGAACATGACTGAGCACTGGGCTCAAAGCTACTATGCAAGGAAGCATCATTAAAAAATTGATGCATGTTTTCATTCTCTTGAATATTTGGATCATCATCATTTGGGAAAGGAAAACTCTGATCATCGTCAATAGATTCCGGTCCGAGGTAATCCAACCATGAAAAACTATCCAGTGTTTTCTCTGCTGTGTCATCAGATACAACTTCAATTTTAGGATTCCTGAAAAGTTGAAACATTTTCTGAAATCAAGGTCGTATTTACGACGATGGAAGTTGAACCAGTGGCACTACTTTGTGGTTGCAGAGAACGATCATCCCTCACTGATGGCAACAAAATACTTTGAGCTGTTAGAGCATCAGCATCTTTTAGAACTATTGGTTTTTTATTTCCACCTTTCTTCGGAGGTTTTGTTTTCTTTACTAGGGGAATTTTCTTTTTGGTCAGGGGTTTCTTCGTTGGCACTGAAAGAGAGAGGTCTAAGTATGGTTCATAAATTGTTGATGAGTGCCCGCATTCGGCACAACAGACAGTACTTGATACTTTCCCTCCAAATATTTCATCCACAAAAGTAGAACAAGGATTTGAAGAAATCGTATCTTCATTAGAAGATTTCGCTTGTTTTGCACCTAACTCTTCAGAATGCAAGCCATCAAGAAGGAAACGTAGTAGCTCATGACTATCATGTTGCTGATATCCTTTAAATTGTGGAGCTTTGGAGGAGATACTTCCAAAGAGCGATCTTGGATTCACTGTACTTTTAGTTCGACCTTCTGTTCTTACTTCTTTGCATAGCTTCTTTAAAGCCATTGTAAGAGGTCCAGTGGATGATTCCAAATTCAAGAAGTAATCTCTCAGCGGATCCATAGCTAAAAGGTTTTGTAAGATTGAATTAAAGAAGCAAGTATTGCCAAGGTTAACCAATCCTCTCACAAAATAATCGTCTCTTCCATCCGAAAGACTTAATGGAACATTGTCGGTCTTACTTTCATTTAAATTAGGGTGTCCTCGTAGCCCAACATTTTGAACATCATGCGATGATCCTTCTGCTTCCTGCCCTTTGATTGATTTAACCACTTCGACGAATATGTCTTTATGTTCACTGTTCCCTTCTCCTTTCTTAAATCGAATAAGAGTATTACAAGGGAAGCACCATCGAAGATGTGGGTTTTCATATTGAATCAACAAAGGATGGTGAGTGAGCCTAAAATGCCTAACAGCATGGTTTTTGGGGCTTGTTGGTAGCCCAATCCCTCCACAGACATGATGCCCACATTGCAAACAAATCCAAATTGCTTTTGAATCAGATTTTAAATCCGACGAATTCCCTCCCTTCTTTTGACTTTTCTTAGAACCTCTCTTACCTCCCTTCCTATGTCCTCCACCTGCACGACAATCCTCACATCTAACAGATTCCGTAGACCCAATTCTGGGTAAAACCTTATTCAAATCGACACCTTTCTCAAGATGGGAACATTGTTTCCTCTCTTCCACAAGTGAACCACCATCTTCAACATTCTGGCACCCTAAATTGCTCGGTTGAGGAATTTGATTAGAAAAATGATTAGAATAATGGTTTGGCACTGACGACTCCTTTGAAAAAGCTTGGTTTTTCTTCTTAAGATTTTTTCCCATTATTCCCTAAATCCAGAGGAAAAAACACACCAATAAGACATTATCAAACTCAGACACAACAAAGAAATTTAAAAACCAAACAAAATGGTAATCTTAAACATTTTAGCCACCAATAGGCATACATTCAGCCTACAATTAGTGTTTAGATAAACAAAAGAGAAAATAAAATAAATCAAAGCAATAAATTGTTTCAAAACAATTCTTGTTTTCTAAGATTTGGCTTATAGATGGTTCAATCAACTCATCGAAATAATAATGCATAGCCTCAAGCCCGTTAATGACACATTGAAGCAAATAATTATTGGATCAATGGACCGTTTCAAGAGAGCTGGAAGCCAGAGACAAGGGCACCCTCATAAACTTCTTTAAAGAATCCGATGTCTTAGTACTGAAACTTTTGACTAATTATAGTAATGACTTTCTATATGGATTAGTTGTCAAAAACATATATGCATACATATATACAGAAATTATTTGAGCATGTCACTAATGTATAAAGTTGTTCATACGTTTTCTTTCTTAACAAGAAAAATATACAAAAAAAAATAAAAAATCCAACCGGATAGTACAACCTCAACCTATTAAAGTCAATCTCCACACTTGGCTCGCAAAGATTAGCAACAAGAATTGAAAGGAATAATAACATTTTACAATGCAATTAGTAAGATATCTATAACTGAATAAATGATTGAAACGTAGTTAAAAATTTAAATCTAGAATTTCTACTATAACCTGCGAGAAATTACTTCAACACAAGGAAAACCATTGGTAGAAAACATGAGAAAATTCCAATTTTGTAGAATACTTTTCGTTGTGAACTTATTACGAAATATACCATTGAACAAAGCATTTTAGCCTTTCTATACCTTTTCCTGCTCTAATCTTTGACAATCTTTTTCCCGTGCTCTTTTCTCTTCCTCCTTGTCAGTTATTTGCAAAGCCATTATCCTGAGAAAGAAAATCCAATTTTGTCTTGAATTAATATAGACAAGACAACTTGTGAAAATTTAAATCACTATATCATGCAATTGTCGAAGGAAAAGTAAACAAGATATATGAATCAATAGCATACTTTTGCTGGTCACTGCCTTCATTAATTCCTGTTGCCTCTAAAAGCTCCCCGCCCATTCGTATTCCCTCCTGAGACGCATTGTATTCAAACCTTGTTATTGCCCATTTTCATGTCAAAATTTTGGAAATATTGCTAAACGAAAGGCGCTAAGGAGAGAGGTATATATACAGCCTATCTAAGAAAATCATTTGTACAAGAAACATGTCAGAATCTAAATTACCGAGATAATTACACCAATTCCATATTTAAAAGCTTTCTTTCCCAGTTCTATGCAAAATACAGATGTATGTAATAAGAAAAATTAAAGCCACCTTTTCCTTTTGTCTTTCTGTTTTCTTTTCTTCCTCTTCTTTTCTCTTGCCAGCATGTTCTCTTGAGATAAAAAGTAAAAGAGTAAACATCTTGTCATAGAAAAATCATGATGAATGAGAAGGTTTCACTGCAGGATAACCTTATAGGACTACCATCATTTCATCAATTACCCTCAATATTCATGAATTGAATTACCTTAGTGCCGGATGCCTCGCTTTCATTTCTTCAGCTGCAAGTGAAGGTGCCACAACTTTTGAGTTCATAGGTACCTGAGTAAATGGACTTAAGTGAGATTTCCATCTGTGACGTCAAACAAACAGCAATCCAAGTTCAACGCATTACTCCTCTTGACCAGTTGCAGTAAAAAATTAAGAAAGTGAAACAATACACACAAGCACAGGAAGAGAGAGGGAGAGGGAGGGATGGAGAGAGAGAGAGAGAAGAATTTTTATAGTGGCCATGGGATAAAGAATTAATCTTTTCAGAAAAAGCGAACCAAAGAACCATGTTCACAAAATGTACCCAGAGTAGAACAAAAGAAATTACAAAACTAGAAACCAAATTTATCGCTAACTGATTTTTACAGGTCAAATCAGAGGATCCAAAACAAAAAATCAGCAGGAAGTGGCAGATAATGATGATTAAAAAACATCAAAGAAGTTTTAGTATCATACTAGAGGTGCCTGATCTGTGCAAGGATTGTCTTCACGTTCAACTACCGACTTCACGGCAGCATCAGCACCAGAATTTCCTAAAAACAATAAATGTCAATATTTAGAAACACAGAACCATGATTATACCAGAATTAATTGATCCATAATCTAAAGCTGTAATGGTTCTTACTAAAAAAATTTAAACTTAATGGTTCTTGTGAAGTAAGAATGCAATACTACCTTCATGCTGACTGGTACTAGTATTAATAGCCTCTTCAGCTTTTTCAGCTACCTTAGGGACCTCTAAAAGTGTTGGTTTTGTCACCTCTGAAGTCCTACCAGTAAACCCAACATGGCCAATTCTTTTTGTGTGCAAGTGAGTTTCCTTTACAATTTGACAAAAGCGAAAAAGATAATACGCTTAAAAGTTATACTGACAACATAAGAATACTTCAAACATCAATCTTCTGTTACTAGGTTTGTTATGAATTTAAGACATAAATTTAATAGAAGGTGAAAAAAAGAAACAAAGCCTTCTAAAGTACATTTTTCTAAAAAATATATATATATATATATAACTAATTGGGGGATGTATTGTTTACCAAAATAGGAAACTTAGAAACACACCTGGAATCAATGTATACACACACTGTTTCAGAAAGCAATACTAGGAAACGAATTCCACAACAGTCAAAAAAGTGTTTTCAAAAACAGTTTTTGAAATTCAGTGGGAAAAAGTAATGACAACATCTCTTTTTTTTTTCTAACACGTCTCCTGAGTCCCAATTTCTTCCCCACTAGGCAGCTTTCTAAATTTACGATATATATATATATCGAAGTCCTGTTGTTCCACAATCATTCACAAATTAAGATTTTCAATCAAAACATATAAACACTAAGAAAAAGTATGGGAACTTGAAACAGAATCCAGTTTCAATGCCAAAAACCTAATCTATTCGTAAACGAACTGAAATTCCATACTCCAAACCGTAAAGTTTGAAAATTTACACTAAGAACAGTGAAGTTGCCCCTTCAAAATTCAAAAACCCTATTTAATGCAACAGAGCCAGGGATCAAAATCCATTCCAAAACTCCCAATTTTAAGTTTCAGCATAGACTAAAATCCAAGAATTTAATATCAGTACGAGATTAGAAGACTACCTCAGTAGACTCGAAGAAATTGGAGGAAGATGTGACATCTCCGACCTCCAGAGCTTCTTCCCCAGACCTCAATAGGGATCCATCACCGCAGTCCAGCGAAACACCCACCATGGATGGAAAACAGGAAAAGAGCTTCACAGAAACTCTTCCTGGGGAGCCCAAACCCTTGCTCTCAACAATGGCGATTGGATTTCCCACGGGCACCATCTTCGTATTTGTTAATTCTAACTATTAAATGAAAAATAATTTCAATTAAACTAGTTAATCAAGCAATTATATTTATTATTTTATTTTACAACAAAAAAATCATAATTAAATAATTTTATAAAAATTCAGAATCTATTATATTAATATTATATTTCAAAATTCAAATTTTGATTAATTGTTCAAATAAATTATTTCCTTAAGTGGTCAATAGTGAAAAGTGAAAACTACATTCTATGGAAAGCTCCAAAATTTGTTAAGTTGAAAGAACAAAATTTCTTAATTTCAAGTTTGGTTCAATTATGTTTGAAGTTGTATAATTAAAGATAAAGTCGTATAAGAAATTCAGCACGTTTCGTTCGATCTCAAATTTTGTCAAAACAAATAAATAGACTCGATAATAAACAAATTAATTATAATTAGTCCGAAAGAATTTCTCCTTGAATTGAACAAGTGTCCGTCTTTGTGAACATACTTGACAAAATTTACTTTGATCTTAAAGTTGTGCCGACGAGCACAAATTTAGTTGAAAAAAAAAAATTAACTCCTAAATACTATCCTATGTCTATATACATAGTTAATTAGTCGAAACCTCTGCAGCAATTAAAGATAGACATTGCTTCGAATCGTGACATGTTTTGAATCGGCCTACTTTAGCTCAGGAACTCTTCGGATTGTGACTACTATTGAATGAATCGACCTAATTTAGCTAGACCGAACGGCTACACTAATTTAAACTTAACCAATTAACTTCAATTACATATTCATACATAGTAGGTGTAATGGTTAGATGCTGCGTAACAACAAAAATAGTGCATGGAAATGTGTGTCTTATCATAATCGCATAAAATATGTCAATAAATTATTTATAAAGCAATATAAATAGTATAAATTAATCACAAAAATTATTAAAATATTTATATATAAATAGTATAAATTAATCGATAGATTATATGTTAAATATTTATCTAAAATAAAATGTATATCCATGGACAATATGGTGTTCATTAATTATAACATTTATTTTTCAATATAAAAGAAGGAGACTTGCAGCAAGCACAAAAATTGCTTTTTTTGTATTTTTTTTTTTTTACCAAATTAACAGCACTTGTTCAATACCTCTGTTAAATCAAAATTTGACTCTTGTAGACCTTAAACATTACTGTGATACTAATTGTCAAAAATTAAACTCAATACAAAAAAATACATAAACGCAAGACACTGAGATTTACGTAGAAAACTGCTTATGAGAAAATAAATTGAGTATCCTAAAATCAAGATACAATTGAAGTTTGCGATTCAAACAATTATATATAGAGTAATATATAAAATCTTAATATTGAACATGAGTTCAATCCACCCAAACTAATATTTGTGTTAATATACAATTATTATTAAATATATGAGTGTATCAAATAATTATTAAATTATATCCCGTGTAAAGGCTTAAACCTCAAGAAGAGTAATGCATGGGGTGTGTTACAAACCCGATTGAAGAAAGCATGGAAAACTACATGCTTGCCAGTGATGGCTTATGCTTGATATGGTGTGATAACATTTTGGATTTTACAATGGACGATGACATAATTGAATGTTTAATTTCTTCCTCACTGTGATTAGTTTGCCATAGACATGCATTATCATATAATTATGTATAAGCATGTTTATCAATTAAACACCTTCTATATTGAACCTTGGATGTAGAGTTTTTATTGATTATTAGTTCACTCTTATTGTATTTACTAGACTCTTATTTCATTTCAATTTATTCTTTGATTTACTGAGTATAGTTTTGTATTAATAAATATTACTGGTAGGGGTGTGCAAAATCGGTTTCGGTTCGGTTTCGGCGAGGAACCGAACCGAACCGAACCGATCACTTTCGATTTCAGATTTACTAAACCGAAACTGGTCTTTTAACTGATCGAAACCGAACCGAAACCGAACCAAAAGTTCTGGTTCCGGTTCTGATTCCAGTTCCGATTCGGTTTCAGTTCTACAACCTATTTTCCAAAAGTACAAGAAATCCTTTTAGACTAGCTATTTTTAACTTTTCCAGCTACTCATCCATAGGAAATCCTTCATTGATGTCAAACTAAACAATTCCTGTTTTATAATCACAATTTAAAAAACAAATAGCACTTACAATACAATCGACATAAAATATAAACTCAATGTACAAAGTCACAGACCAGAAAACAATAGCGCATTCCAATATACTCAATTCTATCAACACCGAGATATCTAATAATCATCCAAAGCATTTTACAATGTAAACTACTGGGATTTTAACTTCGTAACAAACAGAGCAACAATAATATTGGAACTAAAATAATATAACAAACCAAAGTAAGGAAATAAAAGTAATATCATAACAAAAGTAATAATATCAAGTTATCAACGACCACGACAGAGAAACAAACAGAATATTCGCTCCAATCCTTCAACTATTCCACAAATATTGGAAGAATATCTTCATCTCCATTAGTTGTTGTGAAATCTACAAAATATAGTTGATAAACCAATTAGATAAAATAAATTAGAAGTATGAAACGAAAAGAAAATAAAGATATAAAACAGTACATACATTGTTCAATTTCATCAATATTTGTAACTGAAGAATTAAAGTTGGTAGATTGATGTTTTGTCGTCCGAATCCAACTTTGAGTGCAAATAAACGTCTTGACAGTCTTTGGGGACAAAGAACTACGAAATGAATCGAGCACACGTCCTCCGTTACTAAAGGCTGATTCCGAAGTAATTGTTGAAATGGGGATAACCAATACATCTCTTGCTATTTTACTCAATAGTGGAAATTTCAAGGAATTCACTTTCTACCATGCTAGAATATCAATTTTATCTGAAAACTTTGCTAATCTTTCAGATAAATATTGATGAACTTCAGCCTGATTAATTGAATCGTCATCCTCATCTTGATCATTAAAAAATATCTTATGCACCTTATTGCGGGTCAAAGTACTACTTCGTCTCGTTACGGTAGAAGTCGTTCCAACCATCATACTAGAATTCTCTTCTGAAGTATCAAAATTCAAATCAGATTTATAATGGAGATATAATCTTTCCATCACATTTTCTACTTGTCTCACTAAATCATTTGCCTTATCACTATCAAACAACATGGTGAGACAATATTTCAAAAACTTCATTTTATATCTAGGGTCTAGTACAATTGTCACACACATTAACATATTGAATTTATCACAACTCCCCCCAATATTTGTCAAATTTTCTTTGCATGTCAATAGTCATTCTTCTCAATAATGGATTATCACACTGAGAGTGCTCGTGGATAATCATTTTCAAATTACATACTTCACAAATATAAATATTGGAGGTGACATGTGAGAGGCCGAAACGGAAACAGTTGTATCGTAAAAGATCTTCAAAAACTTGACAAGCTCTCTAATATTAGCCCAGTCTTCTATTGTGGGTGGTCTTTCACTTTCCCCGCCCAAATCAAGAAAATAATGACCATCACTCTCAACTAACTTTGCAAAAGCTCTTTCATACTTTTCGGCGCTTTCTAACATTAAATATGTAGAATTCGATCTAGTAGGTATGTCAAGACAAACATTACTTTTGCAAGTGATCTTTACATTTTCAACACAATTTCTAAATTGTTGTACCCTTGCAGGAGAAGATCGAACATATTTCAACATTCTACGAACTCTTGCAATAGACTCTTGATGATCTTTTAAACCATCACACACAATCAAATTCAAAATATGTGCAAAACATCTCACATGCATGTGTTCCCCATTCAAAACTAACACATTCTAATTTCTAATATTTTTGACCAAATACGAAATTGCAATATCATTCAAAGAAGCATTGTCAACTGTAATCATCAAAACATTTTCAATTCCCCATTCAAACAAGCATCTTTCTATTTTTTTACCAATCATTTCGCCTTTATGATTCGAAATCAAGCAAAAATTGATAATTCTCTTACACAATATCCAATCACTATCAATGTAATGAGCAGTTAATACCATGTAATTCAAAATTTGAACAGAAGTCCATGTATCTGTAGTCAAGCATACTCGTTGAGATGTATTTCTAAAATAATCTTTCAATTTCAATTTTTCTTTCTCATAAATACTCATAATATCTCATCCAATAGTAGTTCTAGAAGGTATGAAAAATTTAGATTGAACATATTGCGAATATGTTCTAAAACCCTCTCCTTCAATGAATTTCAAAGACAATTCATCAACAATAATCATCTTTGCAAGCAATTCTCGACAAGTTGCAAGACTAAAACAAGTTACACTCAATTCCCCTCCCATATTCTGATAGCTTAATCTCTTTTTTTTCCTATCGACACTTGCCAATAATTTGTTGTAATTAAGGATGTGTTTTTTCAAGTTTGATGTCTCATTCTTCGTTGCATGACATGCATATGACTGTGAGCAATGATTACATTTTGCTCTAGAATTGCTACTATCAGAACTGTCAATCTTCGTAAAATGATTCCAAACTTCTGATTTTTTCCTTTTCGTTTGACTAAGTGCAGGACTCTCTATACTATCATTAATGCTTTCCATCCTAAAACAAATTTAATCAATCAAAATCAACGATAAAATCAAAGATACTACACATGTTGCTATAATGCTTTCGGTTATAATAAAACAGTACATAACAAACAAAGAAAACACATAAATTGCTCTCGGTCACGCCCGAAGAGTCTCCCAAAACAGAAATATTATGTAATTATACAGTGCAAAACACATAAAACAAACATGCTAAACAGTAAACATTGCTCTCGGTCAAAAACAGAAGTGAGAAATTTATGTGTTTTGGCTCTCGATAAAAAACAGAGCAAAATCGTTGATTTTGCTCTGTCAAAACCAGGAGAAGAGCAAACACATTTTGCTCTCTGTAAAATAAATTGCTCTCTGTCGTTTGTTCACAGTGAGCAAAATCAACACGATTTGCTCTCTGTCAAACACAAAAATGAGCTAACTGCAAAGAATAGAACATACCCGGTTATCATTATTCGGTTGCCTGATCGTGTGTCGTCGTCGGTGCTGCTGTCGTCGTCGATACTCGATAGCCCGTAGCAGAGACTGAGAGTCGTCGCCTCGCCTGATCGTCTTCGTTTACGACTCTGGTGGATCTCTAGTCGTCGTCTCGCCTGATCGTCCTTGTCTGCTGGGTCTCTAGTCATTGCAGTCGCAGTGCGTGTGTCGTCTCTGGAGTCTGGAAGAGTGGTCCAGTGAAAAAACGATGATTTTGATTTAGGTCTTCGCTCTTCACAGTTCACATCTACACTAAATGCAAAAACAGTTCGGTTCGGTTTGGAACGATTTTGACCAATCCAAACCGATAACCGAACCTAAAAAGTCGGTTCCTACAATACTAAACCGAAGTTCGGTTTCTAGGGGCTCAAAACCAATCTGAACCGAACCGATTTCACCAGTTTCGGTTCGGTTCATCGGTTCTGGTTCGGTTTTGCACACCCCTAATTACTGGAGCTTAGAACTGTAAGTTCATCGATCTCTCTGTCCTCTTATATCACTATACAAATTTTAATGTTACAAGAATAAATATATAAACGATTAATTATGATTAATTATTTAAAAATACTCAAATGAATACATTATGATTCAAATATATAAATAGTTTTTATATTTTAAATTTAAAATAAAATGTCTCATTAAATGATATTATTTTAAGGGATTTAAATTATATTTGAATAATCTCATCAGATGAGATTTCATCTTCAAATTTAAATTAAAGTTTGTTATTTAAACAAACTGTCAAATCAGATATTTCAAAATTTAATTTAAAAGTAGATATGAAGAATCTGATAAGATGAGACTTGATTTTCAATTAACTTATAGTTTGTTGAAAACTTAAAATAAATCTAGAAAATCTCAAAAGATGATATTATCTTGAAAAATCGTTTTCATAAATATATTCTAAAAATAATTTTTAGATTATATGATTAATCGATGAATTATTTTATTAGATAAATTAACTGCTAATGAAATCTAGTAGATTTAATTAGATAAGATTTATTTTTAAAAATTAATTTTTATTAAAATAAATTTGAAAAATTATTTTTTAAAGATATCTATAAAAATGTTAAATGCGATTTGACAAAAAGGAAGTTAGTGAGTTAGAGAGATCTAATCTCTTTGAGGTAAAAAGGTGTGACTTTTTCAAATTCGGTTTTAGAAAAATATTTTCTAAGATCGAAGAGAGACGTCTCGTATGTTAAAAACATGGCTCTCTATAAATATAATAATGTTATTTTTGTAAGTTAGACGCCCACTGTGATGACCCGACTTGACACGTATGTGGTGGAACCACCCAGTGCTCCGCAAATCCTCAGAGGCTGCCTTTGCGGCCCGGTTGGGGCCGGAGGATGACGTGCTGGGTTATAACTCTGCGGATCCCGGATTGGACTTGGGCCGGAGGGTTCGGTCGTTGAAAGAGGGGTCGTCACAATCCCACATCGCTTGAGGTGGTATGTGGAAATGAAACATATGTAAAGAGACCCTTCCAAGATAGCAAGACGCGTTTTGGAGCACAATTGACAACGGATCTCATAAGAACTCTGAAGTTAAAAGTGCTTCGGCGAGAGTAGTACCAGGTTGGGTGACCGACTGGGAAGTCCTCGCCAAACAAAGCCGTAAGGGGAGGATATTGGGCTACGGCCCAATCCCCAGAGCGGATAATATCTTGCTGGGAATAGGAGTCGTTACAAATGATATCAGAGCTTGTACCCAACCGGAAATGTGGCCAACGAGGACGTTGGGCCCTCGAGGGGGGGGGGGGTGATTGTGATGACCCGACTTGACACGTATGTGATGGAACCACCCAGTGCTCCGCGAATCCTCAGAGGCTGCCTTTGCGGCCCGGTTTGGGCCGGAGGATGACGTGATGGGTTAAAACTCCGCGGATCCCGGGTTGAACTTGGGCGGGAGGGTTCGATCGTTGAAAGAGGGGTCGTCACAATCCCACATTGCTTGGGGTAGTATATGGAAATGAAACATATGTAAAGAGACCCTCCCAAGATAGCAATATGTGTTTTGGAGCACAATTGACAACGGATCCCATAAGAACTCTGAAGTTAAAAGTGCTTCGGCGAGAGTAGTACCAGGTTGGGTGACCGATTGGGAAGTCCTCGCCAAACAAAGCCGTGAGGGGAGGATATTGGGCTGCGACCCAATTTCCAGAGCGGATAATATCTTGCTGGGAATAGGGGTCGTTACACCCACACGTCAAGAATTAAAGTGAAAATATTTTCAGAGAATACTTTATGGTTTCAAAGTCTTTAAAAAATACTTGATCCTGAGTTAAGGTTGTTAAGATCAGATGGGAGTACCTGAGTAAAAACGTTTATCAAAATATATTTTTCTTTTACATATTTCTCAAAAATATATCTTTTTAGATTATCGATTCGATTTATGGTTATTTGTGATTTTTAAAATAGTTTTAAAATTACAAGGGTAACACATGTCACTATTATTATGAATAATAGTAAATTTCGTCATGCGTGAAAACCATCAAAACAACAATCAGTATAAAGAATGAAATAGAAGATCAAATACCTATAATTATATGAAAAAATGCTCGTACAGATTTGAGTATGTTTTTCATGATACTTTTAGGTTTAGGTTTAAGTTTAAGCTTACCTATAATCATAGAAATACATAGATTAAAGTTCTATCAATTAACTTCCCGTGTCTTTTCGACGATGTAACTATTTGACGAGAAAGTTATTAGTTCAGGAAGGCTGATATTGAGCTTACTATAGAGCAAAAACTAATAATATCTCATAGGCATGTATTATTTTACAAGTACTTGACTTCTATGTGTTAGTTCGAGTCTCTGTATAAGATAATTGAGATTTAATAAATATTAGAAATATGAGGTGTGTTAGGTGGATAAGAACATTATGACAATTAAGTTAGGTGAATATTGAGAATTTGGTTTAACCTATTGCTCATTGAGTTGTTGGACACTTAATAATGAAATATTAATTGTTAAATAATTGATTATCTAATGTTAAATTATTGAGAATTCAATGATTAATAAAGACCCCGAATTCTGTTTGAGTCGGACTGAAAAATCGCATCAGATAAAATAAAATTATGAATTACTTTCTATCAAGTTGATAGTATAGAGACTACTACACATAAACTCCATATGATTAAGTAAATTTATCTGCCCTACCTGTAATTTTTTTTCCTCGTAAAATTTTTTACGTAAATTCTAATATTTTTTTAGTAACATTATGTTTACTCTCTATTTTTATCATCTAATTGTTATATCATGACGTGACAATTATTAATTAATATGATACATGATAAATAATTAAAATAAATAATTAATTATACTAATTAATGATTAATATTTAAGAATTAAAAGATAAAATTATAGGGTAAATATAATATTATTATTTTTTATTATTCCATTAAATATTATAAAGTAAATATAATGTGTATCCACGTTTTTAAATTTTTGTTGACTTATTGTTTTTTAGTTGGATTCTATTGTACAATGTACGTGCACGTTTTAATTGCAAAAGGAAATGGGAGGATTATTTTAGACAATTGAGGTGGTCCAATCAAAAGTCTTATCCTTTTGTCATTGGTAGCGATTGGAATAAAGATTCTACCATGATTCGATCAGACGGTTGTCATGAAATCATAGCTTCTCTCGTTGCATTAAAGATCATCAATTTCATTAAAGATTGATGTGGACCAATCCCCTTCGCATGCTCTGTATCTAATTTGACCCACATCAATTAGGTCAGTTATTATTATACTACGTAATTAATAATTTATTTTAATTTTTTGTGGTATATTATATTAATTTTATTAATTAATAATTATCGCATCAATTTTAAGAATTAAGATTTAAAAATATAATATTATTCTTTGTATAAATGAAATTTTGAATAAAATATGCTTTTATTACAGTTTAATATCTACATCTAATTTTTTCACTAATTTTCAAGTATTTCAATTTTATTTTTAAATTATTCTTAAATCTATTTACGTCATAGAATTAAATTAAAAAAAATTTATATGACATTTTTTAGCTGCATATTTATCTGTCTTAAAATACTTAAATTTATTTAATAAAATGGTTGAGATGAGTTTAGTCAATTTTTTAAACTAAATTAAAATGCTTTAATTAATTCAGTTTTAAAAAAACTCAAAATAAAAGTCATTATACTTCAACTAAGTATTTTTTTTATTGGTATAGAGGTAATACAAAAATTATCATATGATTTTTTATTAAATTTTTTTGGGTAAAAATACACTTAATTCAATACTTTATAAGTAGTTTCTTTTTATTAACTTTTTTTCAATAAATTTAACGAGATATATTACGTCGTTTTATTTTTAATCCTCGATAGTTGACTAGTTGCTAAACCGAAACCTTCGATCGATCAGTCTCGCGATTGAAAGCTGCGAAAGGAAAACTCATTCAGTAACATAAAAATAAATATAAATTATAAGATTTTTTTGTAATAAAATGATTATTTAAAAATGAAATCTCAATTAAAAAAAATAAATTAGAAATAAGCATAAATTATAAGAACTAAAATCAAATTTTATCTTATATTTTAATCGAAAAATATCATAAGAAATTCATTTTAATTACAATCTTTAATTAGATAATTTAATTAATTAAGTTTTGAAATTAGAAATTAAAAAAAAAAGCTAGGGAAAAAAGAAATGTGTATTACACGCGCTGAGGAAGGAAGTATAAATTACATCCGACTTTTCTGATTCTTCTCTATGATGAACAATCCTCAATCTCGCAGTCACAACCAACTAACAACAACGAAGTCTCTCTCTCTCTCTCTCTCTCTCTAAAGTTCATGTTCGTTCATTGCGAATTCTTCAGCTTAGGCTCATCGAATCCCTAAATTCGTAACTGTTCTTCGCAGGTACTTCCTAAGGATTAATCATTTCAGCTTCGTTTTTTGTTTGCTCGTTTTTTGTTTTTCGTTTCTGGCCTCCTCCTGCTCGCAGATCCGTTCTTGTTTAGCTTCTTCCGTGTTTTTTTTCTTTCATCTGCTTTGTTCCTAAATTTTATGTTCTCCCTTCTGTTATTCCTGTTTCAATCTTTTTGCGTAAATATTCTCGTCTTTCAAGAAGACTTTGCCTGTATTCGATGTCAGTTCACACAATGTATATGATTAAGATGAATGAAAATGGTATGATATTCGTTACGACGCTGCTTCTGTTTCCTTTTAAGAGTTTTGTTTCAGCAATTTTTTTTTTCTCTAAGGGTTTTTTTTCCTCCATCGTTCTCTTTGTAGTAAACCTGATTTTCTTAGCCAAATTTGACTTTGTAATATGATCTAAAAAATCAAAATTTTGTAATTAGCCAACATAAACTCTAATGTATCGAGTCTTGCTATCTGAGTAAGTCAGGTCGTCATGGGCGTCCGGCTCTGCTGTGAAATGTTATAGTTTAAAATGGCACCACAATATTAAGCCCCTAATCCCTTAAATGTTATGATGTACTGAAAAAAATTCACCCGTTTGCGTAGTTAAAGTTGTGTGTCTTCTCTTTAAGCCAGTTTTCAAGTGGTCACCGTCCTCGATTTATGAATAGTTGATCAAGCATTGCAACTGTGAGATGCGTACTTTTACATCGCTGGGCCCACCTTTCTTTTCTCCTACCTCGAGGAGAAATAGTGAAAGGTAAAGCTCATTGACGATCAGAAGATAGAGAACGTATATACTGAGTAATGTTTTACATTGTCACAGGAACTGCGGCTTCAATTACTGTACTTTACTTTTGAGAAATGGGTTTAGAGGCTAAACTTCTTGCCAAAGATTGCTTTTTTTAATTTTTTTTCTTTTGAAGCTTGAATATTTTTCTCTGTTTCACGTTAATTTTGAATACTATGTTGAATGGAAATATACGGATTCGTCTTGACTTTTCCAACGTGATACTGTTTTCTCCACCCTATATTAAAATAACTGTATTGTGCTTAAATGTAAGTTCTATGTAACTGTAATTATCAATTTGGGTCTCGGGTTATTGGTTTATGTTGGCATACCCAACGTTAATGGTAAGAAGTGTTGAAGTTCAGTGTGACCTAAATTCTATTTGGGCAGAGCCAATAGATATGCATTGTAGATCTCATTAAGAGTTTTATTTTCTCTATAAATTTATGTAAGCTATAGTCGCAAAACTCGTGGTTATATCTTGATCTTCAATTAGTGATTTGTTCATTTGCCCGTGATTTTTTTCTTCAAAAAATATTTTTCCACATAAATCCGGTGTCCCGCATTAGTATTTTCTTTTGTCGATTATCCTTCGATTTCTAGTGATGAAACTAGTTCAGTGTGTTATCCATTGAATATGTTTGAGGGTATCGATTCTAGTTGGGAGTATTTAACATATTCAAATGCAGTTCGTTGAGACAACTTTGATAGTTCGATGATACCACATAGGAGATGTGATTTTTTCTCTAGTGTCTTTCAAGTTTAAGTAGGGCTTAAACTTGATCGAAATTAGATGTTGAGTTGGCCTTGTACGGTCTTTGTGGAAGATGTTATTTTTGTTAGAGTTTGGGTGAGCTGTTCCTTGTATCAGAATTTATTTGAAGATGAAGAGTTCATTGTTTTGGATTCGTTTTGGGTTGGGCCGAGAAGCATGTGTTTGGATATCTTATATTGAATCCGTGTCAAAGTGGAGATTGTTTAAATTCGGTATGACACAAATTCTAGTTATGCCGAATCAGAATCATATTCAATACTAGAGTTTTTTACATTATTCTTCGTATTGTTGATTGAGTCGCAATACTTAATTGTACTTTGATTTATGATGGTGAATATATTCTCTACCCGTAGGTTTTTTCCGAAAGGATTTACCATGTAAATCTCGGTGTCACTATTTCTGCGTATTTTATTTTTCCGACTAGCATTTGATTTTCAACAAGAAGAGTTTGGTCCATCTCATAAGTGTTGCTATGAGTTGAATAGATCTTCATATATTTACTACTAAATAACTTATGGGTTGGCTATAGTTAAAGCTAAGACCTTGAATGGATATTCTTGGGTTGTACATAATCCTATTCATATATGTCAACAACTTATCCCCACTATTGGAAAAATCTCATGAGAGCATTGTGCACTAGTTTCGTGAAATTAGTTAAAGTGTACATAATCAAGCCAATTTATGGAAGACATAAACTTTAAATTTTTATGGATAAACATTGCTGATGTTAATCTTAGATGCTATGTGCCAAAAGATCAAAAGTGGTTTGTGATAGACCTCCAATATTGAAGGCGTATTCCAAAAGGCCCAAAAGTTTCCAAAGGGGGACCACTGAAGATGCAAAGCAGGAAAGATAGTGGAAGATGAGCAACGGATCTAGAAGATATGGTAAATATGGTGAGTGCAATGACATGGCATAGTTTCGTTTAAGGGAAGTATAAATGATTGTGAAGGAGGGGAATGAGGGTAAGAAAAATATCGACATAGTGATTGCTGTAGAAACCTAGAAGGTTTTATGCAATATTTTCCTTAATCTATCTTGCTAGTTACTAAGCTATATTTTTTGCTGATAGCTTATCATTCAAACTTCAAACTCAGTATAATATTAGAGGTGATAAAAGAATCACCATTAAGTAATAGACTTACAATTTTGAGTCGATGCGGTGAACTTCTTCGAATTTCCTGCAGAATGCAAAAATGAATGAGCTTTCTATGATAAGATAATTTGATAAATTTTTGTCGCGTGGAGCTGCTTTAATGAATTTTTTTTTTTTCATCTGTTACTCATGCAAGTATGTCGCAGATGTGGTGGCTGTTTATAATGGATGAAACATATTTCCTTGGTCCTGATTTTTAACTTTTAACTCATGAAAGGGGCTAGCCTTCTGAAGTAACTTTAACTTGAATGATGATCAAAAGATCATTTATAATTATGAGAAATGAATAGTCTGAGAAGATGACTCATATATACTGATAATTCATTATGTAACCTGCACCAATTATTGTAGTTGTGATAATGTTGCTTAGATTCTACTCATAACCCTCTCTTTTCCATGAAATATTTATGTTTTGATTTCCTTCTTTTCCTTGGTGCTTCGTTGGGGCTAAATTGGTAACATATTGTTCTCACTTTGTACATTGGTTTATCTCTGTCAAGCTTGTGGCTCTCAAAGCCTTTCTTTTTGTGTACAAAGCACTCTAGAGAAAATGGACATGCTGATGATGCTTCATGAAGTCCAGAATTTCTTCAAGAGTTTTTCAAATCTGGTTTAAAAAGAGAATTTCTCAGAACTTGTTCTGAGATGAAAAATTTAGGTTTGTCGAAAACCAAAGTTAGAGATCTTCAGAGGACTACCAAGTTGACTAAGAAGGAAGAATCAAATTTTTTCTTACCCAATCCCCTTGGTCAGCCTTCTTCTAGAAAGCACCACAGAAAGGCAGAAAATCCTACTCGACTTCATGCAGTTACTGACCAGTCTCCAGATTTTGGATATCCACGCTCATGGATCTGTAAAAACTCTGCTTGTAGAGCTGTTTTATCTACAGATGACACATTTTGCAAGAGGTGCTCTTGCTGCATCTGTCACTTATTTGATGACAACAAGGACCCTACCCTTTGGCTGGAATGCTCAAATGAAGCTGATCGAGGAGGTTCCTGTGGGTTATGTTGTCACATAGAATGTGCTCTTCAGCATAAAAAAGTGGGAGTTGTTGATTTTGGGCAGCTGATGCAGCTTGATGGAAGTTATTGTTGCGCTTCTTGTGGTAAAGTTTCTGGGATACTTGGGTCAGTATTGTTTTACTTTCTCTATGACCTTCAATGCTGATATTTCCTTTTGTTCGTGTGTAGTTTTGAAGAGGTTTAAGTTGGTAACCAGTAACCAGAGTTAACATGACTATAAATCCTAGTCTTTACCAATTAATTTTTCCTGATTTCATACATATACATATTTTCAGCTTGTTTATTCAAATACGTGAAAGTACCTATCAGTTTTCCGTTTTGAAAAAAACGAGAAAGGGAAGTTGTTTGTGTTATCACGTGCTATTATTGTTTTCTCTATCTTTTCACGGAGGATAAATTTTCTGATTATTTTTGACTTGGCAACCGCTAAATTCCTTATTAATCATTCCAAAATTTTAGAAGGGGTTGGGAGGAGAGGACTTGTGCTTAAATTCATCTCTGGGTCAATTGTGACTTCCACCATTTAACTATTGGTATTTTCTGGTACTCTCCTCCCATCCCCTTCTAAAATTATATATATATATATCTACTGGCAGATGTTGGAAAAAGCAGCAAATTATAGCAAGAGATGCTCGTCGACTTGATGTACTCTGTTATCGAATATATTTGAGTCACAGGCTCCTTGATGGAACCTCAAGGTTTGAAGAACTTCAAGAGGTTATAAAAGACGCCAAGGCTAAACTTGAAACTGAAGTTGGTCCAGTGAACGGAAATTCTGTTAAAATGCCTCGTGGTATTGTCAGCAGACACCCTATCGCAGGGGAAGTGCAGAAACTCTGCACTCTTGCAATTGAAAAGGCAGACAAGTGGTTGGCTGCTGTCTCAAATGTGAATCCAAAAAGCAGAGGTTTGAATTCCTTTGAATGGCATATTTTCATTCTTGTGTTGCCTTAAAGCAACTTATATTATTTATTTTTCTTTTGACCCTGGCAGAGTATTCACTTCCAGCTGCTTGCAAGTTTCTGTTTGAAGAGATAACATCTTCCTCCATTGTAATTATTTTAATTGAACCTTCTGGTGCATTCTCTAATGAAATTAAAGGCTACAAGCTTTGGTACAACAAGGCTAGAGAAGAGACGAATACGAAAGAGAGTGACCCTGTTAGTGTATTTCCAAGAACGCAAAGAAGGATTTTAATATCCAACTTACTGCCGTGCACAGAGTATACCTTTAGGATCTTGTCATATACAGATGAAGGTGACTTGGGTCACTCGGAGGCTAAGTGTTTTACTCGAAGTGTGGAGATTATTAAAAACACTCCCAAGTCAACAGTCGCTCAGAATTGTAAGAAAATACATCCCTCTACTGAAGGAATTTCTTGTAGCAAGAGAGGGCCAAATTATACTACAGTAGTTACTTCTTCTGTGGGGTTCAAAGTTCGAGATCTGGGAAAGATTCTGCGTAATGCTTGGGCTAAAGAGGAAGTCTTGGTTGATGGGTTATGCACTGCTGAAACAGACAAGTGCTGTGAAAATGGAATCTCTAAAGTGGTCAAGCCTGAAGGGGAAGAACAACAATTGCCCTCTGTTTCTCGAGAACTGGATTTAAATGTCGTTTCAGTGCCTGATTTAAACGAAGAGCTTACACCTCCATTGGACTCATCTAGGAATGAAGATAATGGATGCACTTTGCACCCGGCTGTAGAGGCAGATGATGATGCTGTGTCTACTGACATAGAGAAGCCTAGTTCAAAAAGGTCAAACGCCAGCAATGGCTCCAAAACCTGCACCTTTGGTCCATCCGCAGAAGTCCCAGCCATCGATTCGCATGTTAAACTGAACAGGAAAAGAACAGCCAGCACAATGGAAGAGATGCACGATTGTGACAGTACTCTAGTTAGTGGCTCTCTGATCCAAAAATCAAATGGTTCACTTTTCTTTGATGAGAACTTTGAGTATTGTGTGAAGATAATCAGATGGCTGGAATGCGAGGGTCACATTAAACAGGAGTTCAGGTTGAAACTGCTAACCTGGTTTAGCTTAAGATCGACGGAGCAAGAACGGAGAGTAGTTATCACTTTTATTCAAACCCTCATCGATGATCCTTGTAGCTTAGCAGGACAATTGGTTGATTCCTTTTCAGATCTTATTTCCTGCAAGAAACCTTGGAATGGATTCTGCAGTAAGATATAATGTTGATCTTGAATAAGGGTATGGCATTCTAATTGTCATTGCTTCATTTTCTTCATTTTTTTCGCTACAATTAATCATTTGTTCTTCACCATTTTCTTCTTCTATTCGAAGAAGGGTTGATCAATTCAATCATGAATTTCACTTAGTAACATCTTTACCTCATTTTTACTTATTTTGTTTATCAAACCACTTACTGATTTTTTGTGATATGGGTAACGTGGCTTATAATCGCGTATTTACTAATGCGGGATGATGAAGTTGTGGGATGATGACAATAGTTGAACTCATGTCTATATGTCAAGCATTTGATCTTTATTTCAAGATAAAGTGTCGTGGATACCTAGTGAGACAACTTAACAATTTTTTTTTGACTTGATAACTATCAGGGCTAATTAATTTCTTACTAATTGATTTTAAGTATGATTCTCAAGGGAGAAGTTTCTCTGGCTTAGGATAATTGCGGTTGCAGACTCTTGATTCTTTCATAAGGAGAAGCTATTAAAGATGACGTCAGTTAGCAAGTAGTTTTCTTGTAAGTACTCTGATTATATTTGATTTTCTAGAATTCAATCACACGGAAATATTTATAGTTCTTCACCATTTTCTTCTTCTATTCGAAGAAGGGTTGATCAATTCAATCATGAATTTCACTTAGTAACATCTTTACCTCATTTTTACTTATTTTGTTTATCAAACCACTTACTGATTTTTTGTGATATGGGTAACGTGGCTTATAATTGCGTATTTACTAATGCGGGATGATGAAGTTGTGGGATGATGACAATAGTTGAACTCATGTCTATATGTCAAGCATTTGATCTTTATTTCAAGATAAAGTGTCGTGGATACCTAGTGAGACAACTTAACAATTTTTTTTTGACTTGATAACTATCAGGGCTAATTAATTTCTTACTAATTGATTTTTAATATATATATATATATATATATAGTACCTTAGAAAATAAGGAAAGAATAATCTGAACTAAGGAATAAACTAAATACACATATACAGAAAAATATTTTAATTTCTATAAATCAGTAAAACTTAATAATTCTAAATTATCTATATAAAGCTTAGACAGTAATATATCTCAACACTCCCCCTTAAGTTGGAGCAAAGATGTCAATCATGTTAAGCTTAACTAGAAGATCTTCAAACACCTGCTTGAAAAGTCTTTTTGTGAAAACATCTACAAGTTGTTCAGATGTTGGTACATATAACATACAAATCTCCTCTCTTTCGAGTTTTTCTTTGATGAAATGACGATCAATCTCCATATATTTTGTTCTGTTGTGTTGCACTGGATTATGTGCAATACTGATGGCTGACTTATTGTCACAAAACAGTTTTATTAGCTTATCAGTCTTGATCTTAAGTTCTTTTAGGATACTTCTAAGCTAAATAACTTCTCAAACTCCTTGAGTCATTGCTCTGAACTCTGCTTCTGCACTGTTATTTGCCACAACATCTTGCTTTTTGCTCCTCCATGTCATAAGGTTGCCCCATACAAACGTGCAATAGGCAGATGTAGACATCTGGTCAGTTTTAGATCCTGCCCAATCAGCATATATAAACAATTCAATCTGTCAGTTTTGGTTTCTTCTGAACATAATGTCGTTGCCTGGAATTCCTTTAGGAGGTAGTGAGGATTCTGTAGACAGCATTGAGGTGATCTTCAGTTGGACAATGCATGAACTAGCTTACTAAGCCAACGACAAATGCTATATTAGGCCTTGTATGAGCTAAGTAAATCAGTTTTCCAACCAGTTTATGATATCTGACTTTGTCCATAGGCACCTCATTCTTACCTTGATTGAGTTTCTGATTAGGATCAATAGGTGTTGAGGCAGACTTGCATTAGAGGAGACCTGTCTCTTTGAGAAGATCGAGTACATACTTCCTCTGAAATATAACAATTTCATTCTTTGATCTAATTGCTTCCATTCCTGTGAAGAACTTTGAGATTTCCCAAGTCCTTAAATTCAAACTGGTGAGCTAAAAGCTTCTTCAAAGTTGATAGCTTCATCTCATTGTTTTCTGTCATTATTATATCATCCACATATACAATCAAAATAGCAATTTTGCCTCATGAGATGTGTTTATAGAATAGAGTATGATCTGATTGAGTTTGTGAATAGTTGTGTTCATTGACAGTCCTTGCAAACCTCGCAAACCATGGACGAGGGGATTGCTTGAGTCCGCCGTATAAGGACTTCTTTAGTTTGTAGACCTTCCCTGCTCTGGAGGCACTTGCATAAACATCTCTTCTTCTAAATCACGATTAAGAAATGCATTCTTAATATCAAACTGTAACAGAAGCCAATCCAGGTTAGCAACTAGTGAAAGTAAGACACTAACAATGTTGAGTTTGACAACTGGGGCAAATGTTTCCACATAATCTAGACTGTAGGTTTGCGTAAACCCTTGAGCTACAAGTCTGGCTTTGTATCTTTCTATCGAGTCATCAGAGGCATACTTGATTGTGAAAATCCACTTGTTGCCTACAAAGTATTTTTCTTTTGAAAGTTCTGTTATCTCACAAGTTTCATTTTTCTCTAATGCTCTCATTTTCTCTAGGACAGTATCCTTCCACTTTAGAATACTTAGTCCTTCTTGTATCATTTTTGAGATTTCATCATCAGTGATGCTAGTGGTGAAGACTTTAAAACTAGGTGAGAGTTTATGATATGACATGCGACAGGACAATATAATGTTTGGTACACTCACGAACTCCTTTCCTAAGAGCTATGGGTACAACAAGATCACTTTGGATTAGCTCAAAGGTTGTATCATGTTCACTGTGATCAGACTTTAGAGTTTGATCAAGAGGTAATGAAATAGGAGTAATAGAGTTGAGATTACTTGGATCAATACATGGTTTAGATGATGACACTATTGGAGTCGGTAGTATGTTAATACATTGCTTTTCTTTCCTTCTCGAGTAAACACGAAGATCAAAAGTGTGGACCACATTACTCATTGTAGGTTCCACATTTGTTGTTTTGCTTTGGTGCAAGTTAATAATAGGTGTAGGCAAAACAATGGTTTCTCAAAACTTATCTACGCTTGTTTCCTTATTCACCCCTGAAGAAATTTTTTTTCACAAAAAAGTTTGTTATTAAAAAATGTGACATCCATGCTAACAAATATTTTTCCTGAGCTTGTGTCAAAATATTTGTATCTTTTTTTAGTAGGAGAGAAACCTAAGAAAATACATTTAGTTGCCCTATGATCTAATTTTTTTCGGTTATTATCATGAATGTGAACAAAATTAGTACAACAAAAAACTTTAGGTACTAAGTGAGTGAAAAATCTGTTGTGAGAAAAATATTATTGTAAAGCTTTTAAGAGGGTTCGATAGTTTAGTACTTTCCTGGACATCCTATTAATTAGGTATGCAATATTAAGTATGGCCTCACCCCAAAATCTTTTAGGTACATTCATGGAAAACATGAGAGCACAAGCTACCTCTAATAGATGTCGATTTTTTCTTTCGTCAATTCTATTCTGTTGAGGTGTATCAATACACGAACTATGGTGGATAATGTTTTGTTCTACAAGGAACTTACCAAGAATGTTGTTAAAATATTCTCGCTCATTATCAGTTATAAAACTTGAATTTGAGACTGAAATTAAGTTTTAATCATAGAGTGAAAATTTTTGAAAGTTGCAGCAGCCCCAGATTTTTCTTTAAGGAGATAAACCCATGTGTTTCTCGTATGATCATCAATAAAAATAATAAATCATTTAGAGCTAGACAGATTTCTAACCCTAGACGGTCCCCACATGTTACTATGAATAAGAAAAAATGATTTAGATGATCTGTATGCTAAAGTAGGATAAACATATCGCCTATGTTTAATAAATTGACAAGTCTCACATTGAAAAGAACCAATATCTTTATTCAGTGAATAAAACAAGAAATAAATGTTTCAAATAACCAAAACTATGATGACCAAGTCTATAGTATCATAACATAATTTCATTCTCCAAAGATAAAAAACTAGAGGAACAAGGTTTCTGAACTTGTTTACTCGAGAAGCTGTCTGAGGCAAAGTAGTAAAGACCACAATTTTCTTTAGCATTGCCAATCATCTTTCTTGAGCATTGGTCCTGAAAAACACAACCAGTAAATCCAAATTTGATTAGATAGTTTGAATCATTAGTTATTTTGCTAACAAACATTAGATTCTAAAATAAGTTGGGTACATGAAGGACATTGTTTAAGGTAAGAAAAGGTGAGACAATGCTAGAACCTTTTTTCGGCAATTGCAAACATTGAACCATCTACAATTTTGACTTTTTGATTTCCAGAACAAGGGAAATAGGTTAAAAACATATAAAAAGAACATGTCATATGATCAGTGACCCCTGAATCAATGATCCTGGGGTCGGATTTATCTAATGTGACACAAAAAAATTGATGCATGAGTACCTTTTTGTGCTAGGGAAGATGATGGATTGGATGTAGTATTAGCATACTGATGTGTGCTCCATAAACGATACAATTGTTCTAAGTTTTCATTGTTGAAGAAATAATTGTCACTAGATGACTGAGATGCTGCAGATTCTTCATATGAGACTTGGAATCCTCATTTGTTATCACGAAATGATTTGTTGGCTGGAGTGAAGTCAGTAATCTTGCCATGAAGCTTTCAACATTTAGCTTAAACATGTCCAAGTTTATGACAGAACTCGCAGACTGGTCGATTTGAGCGCTTATGATTCCTCTGAGTAGACTTATCTGGCTCTGTGATCATCAATGCAGGAGTCTATGCTGTAGGAATAGTTGACTCATGGCCGAGCATCACCAGACGACGACTTTCTTCTCTGCGTACTTCAGCAAACACCTTACGAGTACTTGGAAGTGGATCTCGACCAAGTATCCGACCACACACCTCATCCAAGTTCTTGTTTAGGCCTACCAGGAAATTGAATCGACTTTTTTATGAAATAAGGTACTGTTCTTTGTACAGTGCCACTTGTAATCACAGAATAAGTCAAACTCTTGCCATAGAGTTTTGAGGTCAGTATAATATTGTGTTACACTCTTCTCTCTTTATTTGGTCTTCCTCAATTAAGTATTGATCTCAAAGAGCTGTCTTGCATTCCTAAAGTTAGAGCAGCTCTCATTTACAGCCTCTCATATATCATTTGTAGTTGGAAGGAAGAGATAGGTCCGAGCAATGTCTAACTCCATTGAATTCACGAGCCATGACGTGACCAATAAGTTCTCAACCTCCTATTTGTCATAGCTTTCACCTTCATTTTCAGACTTCACTGTAGAACCGAAGAGATATCCAAATTTTCCCTTTCCTTGAACGAATAGTTTGACAGATTGAGACCATTGAAGAAAGTTACTCTCATTTAACTTATAAAAGGTAACAGTAAAATTGTGATTAGAATCACCAGTAGAACTAGTGCCCAAATGTTGTTATGCCATGAAGAACTTATCAACCCTAAATTCTTGAAAAAATCAGAAAGGACGATTTAGCAGCACTTATTTTCTAAAAAAATTTCTTCTTCTGCCTCCGAATGAATAGAGACACGAAAGAAGAGTTTCGACCGACAACTTCTGTGCAACCATGTTGAGTTATGGAGCCTAATTTAGGTTTGAGCCTTTGAGGGTATTTTAGTCATTGTTATTTACCTTGTTATTCTGTAACCCTAAATCGTCTATTATATAAAGACGTGTTTAGGTTATTGAGTGAACATAGAAAAGACAGAGTATCTGAGAGGGTGAGGCAAAATTATTGTAACTTTTTTGTTCGATCTTAGTGAAATCTGTCAGCGGCCAGTGGACGTAGCTCTCGCGACGAGAGTGAACCACTATAAATCTCTGTGTTATTTTCTTTTCGTATTTCTGAATCGTTCGTTACAGGTGGATTAGGGCATCTAATCCTAACAACTGGTATCAGAGCGAGGTTGAAGCGTTTTTCGGAAAATCAGGTTTGATTTATCGAAGGTTTCGAACGATCTTTATATCGGAAAGAAAAGAAAATTTTCGTTTTTGTTTTTTCTGATTTCACGGCAGAATTGAAAAAAGAAAAAACAAAAAAACAAAAAAAAAAGGGAAATTCTTTTTGTTTTGTCTGTTGTTCTTCTTCGACAGAGAAGAACCGAGGAGAAATAGAGCCCGCGCCGCGCGAAGGAGGAGCCCAAGCACGCCGCTGCCACCGCCGTCGCCGACCGCCGCGAGAACAGAGAGCGCCGCGCGGAGATCGCCGACCACCCACACCGTGCCGTCGCTGCCGTCGCGCACATAGAACGCCGCTGCCTTCTGACCGCGAAGAACAGGACCACGAAGAAGAGCAGAGGTTCTGTTCTGCTCGCCGCGCTCACGCCCTAGACCGCCGTTCTGCAAACCTTCCGCCGCCCGAACCGATCGCCGTCCCTACTCCGTCGCCGTCGACGTTCTCCGATCAGAAGCCCTAGGTGAGGGCTTGGCCGAAGAAGAACAGTTCTGTTCTCTGTCCAAGCCAGCGACCGAACAGCCAAATTTTGAGATATTTTTTTGGAAATAAAATTATTCGTTTTTCTGCAGATCTACTGGTATTACGAAGATTAATTATTGGGTTGAATAATTAATCGAGAAATATTCTGTTTGTTGGGCGTGTTTGGTTCAGAATATTTTAGAAGATTTATTATAATATTTGAGATAAATTATTGGGGCTGAATAATTGATCTGGAAATATCTGTTTTGGGTATTGATTATTGATAATAATGGCAGGCGATGATAGTACATGACATAGTATTGGGAAATTCGATGGACAGATTTTGCGTTCTGGAGAATGCAAATTGAGGACTATTTATACGGGAAAAGACTTCATCTTCCTTTGAGTGCAAAACCAGAGAAGATGGAAGACGGTAAATGGAATCTCTTTGATAGACAGGTTTTGGGAGTCATCAGATTGACGCTGACTAAAAGCGTTGCTCACAACGTGTCGAAGGAGAAAACTACAGGGAGTCTGATGAAGGCTCTATCTGATATATACGAGAAACCCTCTGCGAACAACAAGGTGCATCTGATGAAAAAATTGTTTAATCTGAAAATGGGTGAAGGTACTTCTATAGCTGCACATCTAAATGAATTTAATACTGTTGTGAATCAATTATTATCTGTGAATATTGATTTTGGGGATGAGGTTCGAGCCCTAATTTTGTTGGCGTTGCTACCGAATAGCTAGGAGCCTATGAAGGGCAGCAGTCAGTAATTCAATCGGCAGTGCAAAATTGATATTTACTGATGTGAGGATCGTATTCTAGCCGAGAAAGTTCGAAGAATTGATTATGGAGAAACATCGAAAGGCTTAGCTCTCCATGTTGAAAACAGAGGAAGAAATAATGACAAAAACTCCAATCGGGGTAGGGGCAGATCCATATCCAAGTCGAAAAATGGAAGGGGTCAGTCTAAGCCCCGACGAAAACTTGAGTGCCGGAATTGTGGCAAGCAGGGTCACATGAAGAAGGATTGCAGAGCACCGAAGAAGAACGGAAATGACAAAGATGATGGAGCAAATGCAGTTACAGCAGACATCACTGATGCATTGATTTTTTCAGTCGATAGCTCGATAGACTCATGGGTCTTGGACTCGGGAGCATCGTTTCATACTACCGCACACAAGGAATTAATGGAGAATTATGTAGCTGAAAATCATGGGAAAGTCTATCTTGCAGATGGTGAGCCACTGGATATTGTGGGCATCAGGGACATTAAATTGAAGACAACAAACGGGTCTGTTTGGAGTATCAATAAAGTAAGACATGTTTCGGGTTTGATGCGTAATTTGATTTCAGTGTGGCAGCTTGATAGTGAGGGTTACCATGTTAGTTTCGGAACAAATGCGTGGAAAGTAACTAAAGGAGCGATGGTCGTCGCTCGAGGTCAGAAAACAGGAACTTTATATATGACTTCTACATGTAGAGACACAATTGCCGTTGTTAATAGCTCGAAGAATACAGAGTTGTGGCATTGTAGATTAGGCCACATGAGCGAGAAAGGAATGAAGATTCTTGTCAAGAATGGTCAGATTCCGGAGCTGAAGTCTGTTGAGCATCAGTTATGTGAAAGTTGCATTTTTGGGAAACAGAAATGTGTCAGTTTCTAAAGGTTGGCAAGGAGATGAAGCAGAAAAAACTGGAATTAGTGCACATCGACGTGTGGGGACCCGCACTTGTTTCTTCTCTTGGTGGATTATACTACTACGTGACTTTTATAGATGATTCAACAAGAAAGGTTTGGGTCTACTTCATGAAGAACAAGTCTGATGTATTCAGTGTTTTCAAGAAGTGGAAGGCCTTGGTTGAGAATGAAACGAATCTGAAAGCGAAGTGTTTGAGATCCGACAACGGAGGCGAGTATATCAGTGCAGATTTCAGTGAGTATTGTGCTATGAATGGAATCAAGATGCAGAAGACTATTCATCGAACGCCTCAAGAGAATGGAGTAGCTGAAAGAATGAACAGAACGTTGAATGAACGTGCAAGGAGCATGAGATTGCACGCCGGGCTTCCTAAATGCTTTTGGGCAGATGCAGTCAGCACAGCAGCCTACCTGATAAATAGAGGACCATCTGTACCTCTAGATTACAAAATTCCAGAAGAAATTTGGAGCGGTGAAAAAGGTAAACTTTTCTTTTCTGAAAGTTTTTGGTTGCTTATCATATGTTCATATTGATGATTCTGATAGAAGTAAGCTTGATTTGAAATCTAATAAGTGTTTTCTTATTGGTTATGGTGACGCTGAGTTTGGTTATCATTTCTGGGATAATCAAAATTGGAAGATCATTCACAGCAGGAACGTTATCTTTAACGAATAGGTTCTTTACAAGGATGCTATTGGTAACACTTCAGACAGTGGGAGTTCTGTATTGAAAGAATCTACTGTGGTCAACTTCAGAGTTTCTTCAGGTGATATTACTCCGACCAGAAAAGAAGATCAGAGTATTGTTGAAGAAGAAGTTGATGAGAATATAGCTCCAGAAGAAAATTTGCAAACGCCAATTATAGAAGCAAGAAGATCATCCAGAATCAGCAAACCAACTCAGAGATGGTCCCCGTCTCTTAATTACATTTTGCTTACTAACAGAGGTGAACCGGGATGTTATGAGGAAGCAGAACAGTCTGATGATTTGATTGAGTGGGAGGCAGCCATGAAAGATGAAATGGACTCACTGAAATCAAATTAAACTTGGACATTAACCAAGTTACCGACGGGGAAGAAAGCATTGCATAACAAGTGGGTTTATCGAATTAAAGAAAAACCTGATAGGAAGTAAGAGATATAAAGCCAGATTGGTTGTCAAGGGTTTTCAGCAGAAAGAAGGCATTGACTACACCGATATTTTCTCACCAGTGGTGAAGCTGACGACGATCAGAACAGTTTTGAGTTTGGTTGTGAAAGAAGATCTTCATCTGCAGCAGATGGATGTGAAAACTGCTTTCCTTCACGGCAGTTTAGATGAAGAGATATACATGCGTCAGCCACAGGGCTTTGAGATGAGAGGGAAAGAGGAACTTGTATGTAAGCTTCAGAAGAGTTTGACAGGTTTGAAACAGGCTCCAAGGCAGTGGTACAAGAGATTCGATAGTTTCATGAAGAATAACAGCTTTGTAAGATGTGAAGCCGATCATTGTTGCTACATCAAAAGGTTTGATAATTCCTATATTATTCTGCTTCTTTATGTTGATGATATGTTGATTGCTGGAGCAAACTTGCATGAGATTGACAGGCTGAAGAGGAAGTTATCTACAGAGTTTGCAATGAAGGATTTGGGTGCTGCAAAACAAATCCTTGGGATGAGGATATTCAGGGATAAGGATGTTCTCAAACTCTCACAAAAAGACTATGTGAAGAAGGTTCTTAGCAGGTTCCAAATGCAGGATGCGAAGCCAGTCACTACACCATTGGCTAGTCATTTCAAACTATCCAAAGATCAGTCACCCTCGACCGAGGAAGAGAGGAACTACATGGCCAAAGTTCCATATGCCTCAGCCTGTTGGTAGTCTAATGTATGCGATGGTTTGTACACGACCAGATATTACACATGCAGTGGGAGTTGTCAGCAAGTTTATGAGTAATCCAAGAAGAAAACATTGGGAAGCTATAAAATGGATCTTGCGATACTTGAAGGGTAGTTCAGGATTCGCTTTATGTTTTCGAAAGTCAGATTTGGGCTTGAATGGATATGTTGATGCTGATAATGGTGGTGATATTGACAGTAGTAAGAGCAGGATTGGGTATGTCTACAACTTGGGTGGTACCGCAATCAGTTGGGTTTCGAGACTTCAAGATGTCGTCGCTCTTTCTAGTTGTGAAGCTGAGTATATTGCAGTGACAGAAGCCCAAAGGAGATGATGTGGTTACAGCCTTTTCTACGCGAGTTAGGCCAAAACTACAATGGAAGTGTATTGCATTGTGACAGCCAGAGTGCCATTCATTTGGCAATGAATCCAGTTTATCATGGCAAGACAAAGCATATACAGGTATGCTATCACTTTATCAGATTCGCTTTAGAAGATGGAGTGTTGGCGCTTGAGAAGATCCCAGGAAGTCGGAATCCAGCTGACATGTTGACGAAAGCTGTGACGAGTGAGAAGCTGAAGTTATGCGCAACTTCAGTTGGACTTCTTGAATGAGATATGAGATTGATGCCGCTGCAGATGGAGAGATGATGTGATTAGTCTCCAAGTGGGAGATTGTTGAGTTATAGAGCCTAATTTAGGTTTGAGCCTTTGAGGGTATTTTAGTCATTGTTATTTACCCTGTTATTCTGTAACTCTAAATCGTCTATTATATAAAGACGTGTTTAGGTTATTGAGTGAACATAGAAAAGACAAAGTGTCTGAGAGGGTGAGGCAAAATTGTTGTAACTCTTTTGTTCGATCTTAGTGAAATCTGTCAGTGGCCAGTGGACGTAGCTCTCGCAACGAGAGTGAACCACTATAAATCTTGTGTTATTTTCTTTTCGTATTTCTGAATCGTTCGTTACAGGTGGATTAGAGCGTCTAATCCTAACAAACCAGACAGGAGAAAAAACAGTCACGCAAATTTGACAGACGACTTCTGCGTGACCAACAACAGAACTTAGACCCTCGGCCGACTATTTCTACACAACCAGACAGAGATACAAAGTCGTGCACTTCTGGTCTGAAAGTCGCGACTGTGAGATAGCAGAACGAGGCGAAAGATAATCTACTTATCTCGAGGCCGACGGCTTCAGAGGGCATACGACTCCCAGCAAAGGATAGGAGTGTCCACGATGATCACACTTCTGTCGGACGACAGCTAGGGTTAACTTTCTGGTTCTTAATCGCAGAACTAGGGACCTGTGGGTTATGTGCTCTGATACCATATTAGGGCTAATTGATTTCTAATATATGTACATGAATAGTACCATAGAAAATAAGGAAAGAATAATCTAAACTAAGAAATACACTAAATACACATATACAAGAAAAATATTCTAATCTCTATAAATCAGTAAAATTTAATAATGCTAAATTATTTATACAAAATTTAGACAGTAATATATCTCAACAATAACTGTGACATTAAAAGAATTCGTTAAAGTTGAAGTTTTGACCTACAAACATCGTCTTCTTCTTAACCCTAGCCTTCGTTCATAATATGCTTTGATTTTGGACTTCAAACTTAGATGGTTCAGACAGCTTATATCTTAAATTTTTGTTTTTAACTTAATAGATCTTGAACTTTGAGGCACTAGCAAATTGGACCGTGACCTTAAAAAAATCTATTTGACCTATGGACATCTTCCTCTTCTTAATCCCAGCATTCATAATTAAAATTCATAATATGCTTGCATAGAACTACACCATGCAAAAGTCTTGATGATGAAATCCTCTGTATCAATAATTATGTCCTCATTTGTGGTGTTTTTCAGTGTTGAACTTCATGAACTTTCCCACATGGTGTGGGTTCATGTTTTTTGACAAGAAAAATAATCTTGTACAAACTATTTATGCAACCTAACTGGGATTTAAATTATTAAATTTTTTGAAGCATGTTGCTTGCTTGAGATGAAGACAAATTCTAGCAATTGTTAACTTTACAACATACATCTTGAAATAATCAAGAGTAGTTCAACTATGGGCAGATGATCTTCTTTTTGTCTTTCCGTAGTTGTTATCGTAGCCATTCCGTAATTTTTATCTTTCTACATTTTATTCGCTCTCTGACATTAACGATTATAACAATTATGATGTAAACAAGATTTTAACAATATGGAAAAAGGAAAAAATCTTTCCCCTCTACTACAATCCATAGTAGACCAATTAATGTTTAGACAACTTCTCTTGTTTACTATTTTTTTTTCTAATATAATACTTTTGCTAGGTGGAACAGTGGAAAGATAATATTTTTCCCAACACAATGAAGGAATCTTGTAGGGAGAGTATATATTTTTAAGTACTTGAAGAATCTAAATCAATCAAATAACACATGGGGATGTCAATTAGGTCGACCCAAAGCTCCATTTTTTGCTTTTTTTTTCATAGCACCATGCTAGATTAAAGAGTCTTAATAAGAAATTGATCGCACTATCTAAACAAATTTCTTCTAGTAATTTAATAAGCATTTGCGATAGTATAATATTACGTTTTACACTATAATTTTTCTTACTCTAAAGTGACATTGAATGACACGTAAACGACGCTTCAGGATGTGACATTAGATTGTAAAATTATAATATAAACGCAGTACATTACCCTTTGTGATAAAAGTGATAACTTGCCTTATCAAATTCCTACTTTGCCTTCTCGAGCTACATTATTAATTTGTAAAAAAAAACAAAGGAGAATCGTTTAAAACTATCAAAGATCATCTCGAATCACGAATATATAATATTTTCATAGAGACTTTGATTTTATAAAAGAAGGTAACATGGCGTAGGACATGCATTCTCAATGTGGGGGAAAAGGTTGGCCTTGGATTTATCCAAAACGCCATTCAAAGAGTCAACATATAAGACAAGATTCTCCTTTTTCTTCCTTTCATTTTTATAATTCTCCATTCCGCTTCTCTATGATTCCTTCTCTATTCTCATAATTATTTTTTATTTTTTCCTCTTTAATTAAATTATTTATTTCATTTTCTGGTTTATTAAATCTATTCTATCTTTGTTTTTTTTAATGTGTTTTCAAAACTATTTTGATTGAAAAAAAGTGTTTTATTTTTTTAAAAAAATTGAACCCATAAGTTGTAAAATTCCATAATTTTTTTTTCTTAAACACAAGTTTATTTTTCGAATAAATCATTTTGAATATATTTATTAGGGTAAATTGAACTTTAAAACGTAATATTTGTAGTCAGTTACCGATTAGATTTCAATCTTTTTTTTTTTTTTTTTTTTACAAATCGAACATGTACCTTTTAATTATAAGTAATTTGGACATTGTCTCAATTTAATAATTAAAGTGCAATTTAGACCTTCACATTTAAGGTCGTTTATAGATTAGACCTGAAATTATTTTTTGACAAATTGAATCTGCACATTGCAGTTTTCAGTAATTTTAGATCTCGTTGTCAAATTATCTGCTAAATCCATTACACATGTACCACATTTTTCATTTAATCAAGTGTTTTAATACGATATCTAACTCTTCAAATGATTTCAAAATTTGTTGATCTCAATAGAATTTGAAATTACGATATAAATCGGTTGAGGGGGTTACAAAAAAAGTGAAACACCTTATTAAATGAAAATAGGTATACACATAATGAATTTAATAGATAAAAATTGACCATAAGATTTAAATTTACTATAGCAGGAACGTGAGTTCGAATGTTCGATATGTCAAAAAATAATTTAAAGTCTAATCTATAAATAATCTCTTACACTTTACCCTAATTATTAACTCATTTATTTAGCAGATTTTTTATACTATCAATAAAAAATAAATTAAAAATTAAGAACTACACACCAGCATTAACATTGCTCTCTCTCTGCTAATATTTCTATATATAGTTTGTGGTCGAGGACCTCTCACCATCAGCCCTAGCAAATAAAAATAATCCAAACTCTCTCGCCATTTTTGGTTCTTGCAAAGCTGTAGATCTGCATTTCTTCCTCTTCAACCTCTGTCAGCAATGGCTCCAGAAAAGAAGGGTCGCCTCTCAGCCGCCATGAACGCAAAACTAAGAGGATCAGGCAGTGAAGTTCTTGTCCTAGCTCATGGCTATGGCGGAGATCAAACAGTGTGGGATAAAATCATCTCCACATTAGCTCAGCATTTCACTGTTCTTTCCTTCGACTGGACATTTTCTGGTGCAGTGAAAGATCAGAGCCTGTTCGATCCTCTGAAATACTCTTCTTATCACCCTTTTGCTGATGACTTGATTGGCCTTCTTGAGGAGATGAAGTTTAGGTCTACCCTATTCGTAGGACACTCCATGTCTGGTATGATTGGCTGCATTGCCTCCATTAAAAGACCTTCCCTCTTCAAGAGGCTCGTCCTCATTGGAGCTTCTCCCAGGTAACCCCATGGATGGCCTGTTTGTTTTTTTTTTTTTAAAATAAAAATTAATATTATTAAAATATATAAATTAAGTTTGGTTTTGGACGAATTTTGTTACGTTTAAGGTCAGGTGTGAGACGAATCACGATTAATCACGCTTAATCTAACATGCTTTTTTCTTTCTTTCTCCGTAGATACATGAATACCGAAAATTATGAAGGCGGGTTTGACAAAACTGAGATCGACCAAATAATTTCCGGGCTCGAATCAAACTATCAAACATGGTCAAAAAACTTCGCTTCTCTTGTGGTGGATTCTGATGACTCATGCTCAGTAAACCATTTCAATGAGTGCTTGAAGAGAATGAGGTATGAATTTGCTCTTCCGTTGGCTAAAATGGTGTTTGGCTGCGACGAAAGACAGATTCTCGAGAAAGTGGAGACGCCATGTACGATCATTCAGACAAGGAAAGACATGGTCGTCCCTGGTTCAGTAGGGTTTTACGTGCAGAGTAGAATCAAAGGAAAGTCAACTGTTGAAGTTGTTGACACAAATGGACATTTCCCTCAGCTTACTGCTCCTCTTCAGCTTCTTGATCTGCTGGGGGTAGTTTTGTCATTTTGACCTATCTGTCTAATTGAAAGTTGTGACAACATGGTTTTTTTTTCTTACTTGGTAATTTTTTTTGGTCATTTTGAGGATGGAAAAAATTAGAAAATTGAAAATTAATTTGTTTTTATGCCAAAAAAAATTTAAATTTCAACCACGCCATTGGCTTTAGTTCGTTTGTGTTTAGATTATTACGAGTAAAGTGTATTAAGATGAGATCAAAGGTGGAAGAGAAGTGTGTTTTTTGCAAATATTTTCTCCGCGAGTTGTTCCTCTCATCACAAGAATTGATTTGGTATAAAACTCTCAAGGAAATATTGGGATTTGAGGTAAGTTCTTCCCCACTCTCCGGATTTAGGAAAATATGTAGAAATCTAGTGAATTGAATATAAATCTTGGAAATTTAAGATTTATACTACACGAATTTGATGAAATACATCATTTAAAGTGTAATGGAGTTAAAAAAAAATTTGAGTTTTGGTTAATAAACGATAGAATTTGATTGGAAATTGAAAATGAGTTTCTGAATTCAGACACGAATGCAGTTGCGCTCTTGAAGAGCGCAATAGCGTGTTGTAGGCAAAGTGCGAGTGCAGTAGCTCTGGTTGGCCAAGTTTGTGCTCAATAGCGTTTTTGAGGAGCGTAATAGTGCTAGTTTAACTAAAACACTTATAACATGTTTTGAAAATGAAATGAATGAAATTAATACAAGTATGGTTGTGTACATTATACAACCATTTATCATGTTTGTGTATTATACATACATATCATATAACTAGCATGTGTGACATTATATGCACGAGTTAACAAAGTAGATGATGTGTATCTTAGACATCAATGTATGATGGATAAATGATTACATGATCGATTCACATCAGACTCAAGTTATATTTATTTTTTCTGCGTGTGATGTACATTTAATTTAGATTTTACTTCTCCTTGATTCAAGTTCATTGAAAAAATCACAGTGAAGAAGAAGTTATTTGCGAAGTATTATCACTTAAACGAGCAAATTTTAGAAGTTCTTTTAAATTTTGAGACGAAATTTTTTAAGCAAGGGACAATGTTAAAACTGCATATTTGGTTTTTGGCCCATTTGACTCCGAGGTCGGTTTCTACCCTAGTTATGAGTTTTATCTATTAACATAAGAGTCTTGAATTGGTATTGGTGATATTATTCTAATAAAGTATTAATTGATAGTATTGATATTAAGTTTTGATTAGTTTTTGACTTTTTGAATCTTGGATATTTGGCAAGGGTATATTACACAGACAAGGTAGGAGGTTATTTTTTATATTCAGCAAGGCATATATTGCTTTTATAAAACTTATTTTGAGCCGTTTCTAATATTTCGATCACATATCATGTCATTAGGACATATCGATTTTTATACCATTTATGTATGATTTTCATTGTCATATTTTATTTGAACACATACATTTATTTTTAACTACTGATCAGCTCGTTCTAGTGCACGAGTTTGATCCACCCAAGTGGAGATCTTTATTTGATACTCATCTTCGAGTGTTCTAGGAGATAATTGTGTTATGGTAAATATAGTAATGAGACAATAAATCTAATCACGGTTGTTATGTTATTATGATCATTGAATATGAGCTTTCGTCTTATGTCTTGGGCATACTGTACTGAGAGTCTATGAGTGACTCAATTTTCACTGAAATTTTATTGTCTTAGAACAGTAATATTTTTTAGTACGTCCCACAATATATTGAGATATTTTTTACTCTCGTCCAATTGATAATTTTTCTCTTAATTTTATCATATGATTTTTATAATAGTATGCACACTTATATTTTATAACGTACTGTCTTTAATACTTAGATCCCTATTAAATTTGATCCCTATTAAATTTAGTCGACTTCATCAATCGATGCAGGATTGAACTTAGTAGTTATTTATCTTAAGTTGTTTTTTTTTCTAGAGAGATTTCTTCTTGAAAATACTTCAGTTTAATTATTTCATATCTCCATACTATTGCATTTAACTTTTTGCACAATATTTTATTGTGGATCCTTTACTATTATAGGTACGATTGTTCTATGTTTCTATCTCATATTACCGATAGAGTCCATTTCGTCAACTGGTCAGAGTTCAAGGTTTATTACGTTCAGAGAAAGTAATTTAAGATATTGTCGGATGTCACTTAGCTCAAAGTCCAAAACCCACTTCACATTTAAGAAAATTATCGACCATCGAAAAAAAAAGTTCAATCCACAAAATTTACATAATAAAAATGTTCATCAAATTTTAGATTTAATAAAATGATGTTAGTTGCAGCGTTATTAGAAGTCACAAATTTCTGAATTTAAGTCTTATTTAATTTTTTATGAATTATGCAACAATTATTTGTCACGTGCCACTTCATCTTTCTTGAAAGTGCAACGTGTCATGCTTCGCTCGCTCTCCATATAACGTAGAGTTTGTCTTCTTAATTTTTCATTAATTGTTATTGTCCACGTGTCTAAATGCAACGTGTCCCCCTTCTCTCCACATATGTATATAATATTATTAATTTATTTAATTATTATTAAAAGGGTAAAATGCAAAAAAAAAAAAAAAAAAAAAAAAAAAAAAAAAGCCTCGAGTTGGACAAAAGTTAAAAAAAGCTTAAACTTTCGAACATGTAAAAAAGAGCTTTGTCGACCGCATCAAATTAGGCGGTCGACCGCATTTAAGTGACACCAAAATTAATTTTAAAAAAATACTAAACGATATGCAATTTACTTGAACTTTTTATCATATACTCTCTATATTATAAGAAGATAATATGAAAATTTTCATAATTTTCTAACACTTGTACGATTTATTGTAATTTTATTTACTTATTTTATAAAACAATTATAATAAATCATACAAATGTTAGAAAATCACAAAAATATTTTTATTTCCTTCTCGTATTAAGGGAAACATGTGGTAAAACTTTCAAGCAAAATAAATATCGTTTGGTATACTTTTTAAAATTAATCTTAGTTTTTTCTTTACTTTATACATTAATTTTAAACAACTACATTAATTTTAAACAACTATCAAACGATAATAATTTTACTTGAAATTTTTACCACATATTTTATTTAACATGAGAAAAGAATTTAAAAATTTTAATGATTTTCAAACACTTGCATGATTTATTATAATTATTTTATAAAATAATTAAATAAAATTACGATAAATCGTACAAATGTTGAAAAATCACAAAAATTTTCAGATTATTTTTTATAATATAGAGAACATGTGATAAAACTTTCAAGTAAATGGTTCTACTTTCGAAAGTTTAAATTTTTTTAAATTTTTTTTTTCAACTTTTGTCCAACTTCAGACTTTTTTTTTTTTTTTTTGCACTTTATCCTTATTAAAATATCTTCATATTAGCCATAATCTCTTAATTTTAATTTCATTTTAATTGTAGTAATTAAGAGCTTTTTGTTTGTAATTTTGTGAAATGACAAGGGTAAAACGGGCAACATCTTAATCTTATCATTGCTTCTGTTGAAAGTGAAACGTCGCTGTTTCCCTCAGTTTCTAGCGTTTCTCACTCTTCAAGTTCTTCACGCTAACTCGCCATTAAAGAGGGCTACGGCAGAGCATGCAAAGCTTATTCAGAGCAGGAGCTTCGCAATTTCTGATCAAATCGCCTACTCCTAATTCTCTGTTCCTTCGCTTTCTCAGCCTTCGTCGGACCGAGTCCCTCCATTTCTCCCCGCCCTTCCGATCCTTCGCTATTATGGCTGCTGCGGACGACTTCGTCAAGGGTGCCGTTTATCCCAACGGTGTTGCAGTAATCACTCTCGATCGTCCCAAAGCTCTCAATGCTATGAATTTAGGTTCAGTTTTTTTTGCCTTTATGTTTGTGTTTCCGATGAATCTATCTGATTTAATTGCGTATGATTGACGGCAGGAGTTCTTCCGTTTTTTCGCCTTTTTGGTTTTATTTTGATTTATGCAGTCGTTGAGGAGATTTGTGGAAGTGGATTACTATCATCTGTTTGAATTATAATGTGATTTGCTAACTCCGTTGACTCGATGTTTTACTATATTTAGCATCTGAAGAAAAAAATATACCTCTGTTCTCTTATGTTCTGATGCACGATGTCTATAGTTGAATGACTTGTGAATTAAATATAGCGAGAATCAGTAAAATTTTCTTACTGAAGTTTTATCTTGCAGATATGGATATCAAATACAAAAGTTATCTTGATGAGTGGGAGGAGGATCCGAAGGTCAAATGTGTTCTTGTTGCTAGCAGCTCGCCTCGTGCTTTCTGTGCGGGTAATTAGTTGAAAGAGTTTTTTTTTTTTTCAATTGATAGTTTTTAAAAAAAAGAATAAAAAATGAAAAGTTAGTGGTCATATCAAGTGATTGATCGATTGAACTCAATTATATTCCAAAACTTGGTGTAATGAAACTTTTTGGGTTACATTTGGGGTGGTGGATAAGTCTTTTATTCAGTTTATAGGGTAACTATTCGTTGCCTATGCAGGAATGGATATTAAGGGGGTAGTTGCTGAAATTCGAAAAGACAAAAACACACCTCTTGTGCAAAAGGTTCTATTAAGACCTTGTTCTTTAGATACAAGGGTTCATTTACAAGTGTGGCTGTTTGACTCTGTGTTGTTTCTTTTAGTTTTTTTAATTGCATATCGTGTTAGCCTTTTCCTTTTAATTTCTTTTTCACATCAAATGATTTATGTTTTTACGATGTTAGAGTTTGGCTTCTTAGTGCTGATGTTGTGTTCCAAAAGAGCAGAGATGAAAAGAAAGTTTTCATTATAAGAATGTTTGTCTAATTGTTGACTCAAGTATTAGTTTATATGCAGGTGGTGATGTGAAGCAGATAACTACCAAAAATGAACTCTCAGATATGATTGAGGTCTCATTAGTCTTTTACTCAACATGTCATTGAGAGGACTTTTTAAGATTAGACTACCAAAATGAATGCGGGATCTATCTCATTGTCTGCATTATGTATTTATTTATTTTTTAGGACAGTCGGTGTAACATGTACAAGAGCAGGGAGGATAATAGGTTCTCTACATTTAAGTTTTGGATTACATAAATGATCTTCTATACTATGATTGTTGCCTTCCAAATATGCTTGTACATTTAACTCTAAAGCAGTTTGCAAAGTCATTCTTCCTTTAGATTTTGAAATATAGATTAGAACTGTTCTAGCTCTTATATGACTTTCCTTAACTACTTATTCTTAAATACATTGACCTGGAATCAATATTAGATTAGGCCTCTTATGGTGTTAATAGTTGGCTGCATTTTTTTTATTATAAGATGAGAAAATACACAATGAAACAATGTGATTCTATTATTGATCACAATCATAATTATAAAAGTATGTGTTATTGGGAATTTTCATTGTTACCTTTTTTTCCTCTTGCGGATAGCTGTATCTCTTATATTGTCTTGGTTGTTTGCTGCTTGCTCAATTGAAACAGTGATGGGTCATATTTGTGATTCATATGCAATGTTGTTAGTCTGACATAAGATGTAAAATGTGATTTCAGTGGAAGTTAACATGCGTTTTGGCTGCGTGTTTGTCAGGTATTTACTGCTGAATATTCGCTGATATGTAAAATATCTGCATACAAGAAGCCATATGTGTCTTTAATGGATGGCATAACCATGGGCTTTGGAATTGGCTTATCTGGTCACGGACGCTATAGAGTCATCACTGAGGTGTAATTTTTAAAATAGTTTCATTTTATCAGTGATATTGGCAGTGTTTTATCCAAACATTAGTTTATATATACTTCTGTTTATGCAAATTCCAGAGGACTTGTCTTGCCATGCCAGAAAATGCAATTGGCTTATATCCAGATGTTGGGTTTGCACATATAGCAGCACAAAGTCCAGGAGCAGGGTCATTTGGTATTTAATAACTTCGCTTTGTGCCACTTTAACTATGCTTTGTCCATCAGAATTGAGTTCCACGGTCTTCAATATTAATTATAAAAACATTAGATTCTGTATTGTCTAGTTGATCATGGATCTATCTGCTTCATTTCGTTTCATCTCCATATTACAATAAACTTTCAATTTGTACAAAAATTTGCAGGTGCATATATTGGAATTACTGGAAAAAGGATATCTACTCCTTATGATGCACTCTATGTACGCCTCGGAACACATTTTGTGCCATCTGGGAACTTAGAATCACTGAAAGAGGACTTCTTGGCTGCTAATTTGTATGTTTCTAACCATTTTTTGTGTGATTTTCATTTAGCTTTTTGATGTTATTATCTGCATAGCATACTAAGCCTAGAAAAGGGATCTTCATATAAAGTTTCTTTTGATTTAATTTTACAGCATTCTTATAAATTATGTTCACAAGATATAAAATCTAAATTGACGGCATTTCGTCCATGATAATGGCTTGCTGATATAATGAGTTTCTCTGTTAGTTCGGAGGATCCTCATCAGGACATTAAAGTGCTGCTCGAAAAATACGTAAGGAAGCTGAGTCTCAGACCCCATTAAAACATCTTTTACCTCAAATCAGTTCTGCCTTTGGCTCAAATAAGTCGATTAAGGAGACAGTTGATGAGCTTAAGAAGCATCAGCTCAGTCCCGACTCTACTGGTATATTTATAACCTCTGATGTTGCATTTCTTTACAGGTTAAATGTTTAGCAGTTGGCACGTGGATGAAAATTATGAAATAATACGTGCTTTCCTTTTTCAATCATTTTAATTGTACCTGTTTATGCAGTGGTGGAATGGGCGGATGAGGCTCTTCAAGGAATTGGAAAAGGGGCTCCTTTTTCACTTTCTTTGACACAAAAACATTTTGCACGTGTGGCATCTGCACGTGGAAAGAATGACAGTGAATTATCAACGGTGAGTTTGGTTCCCTCTCTCTCTCTCTCTCTCTCTCTCTCTCTTCTTTTTTTAAGAGTCTTCTCCCTCATTTCTTAGCACTATCCTCTAAATCACCTTTATTTAATTTTCTAATTCAGCTGACCGGTGTTATGAGAGCTGAATACCGTAATTGCTCTAAGGTCTTCTCTACGGGGTGATTTTGGTGAAGGTGTTCGGGCGTGTTTGGTGGACAAGGATCAGGTCTCTCATTTCTGTTATTTGATGAGTATAAACAATTAAAAATAGAGAAATATTTAGATAGTTTTCAGATTTATTTGGTATTACACTTTCCACCCGAAGTCTGATCACTAGTTTATTTCTGCATTTAAATTTCTACTCTTTTCAGTAGAAGTTAGTAACAAAAAAGAGAAATCATGAAACATAGATAAGCCATTCTGTTGAATTTCTTTATGTGATGAGATGGTCAATTTCAGAATCCGAAGTGGAACCCGTCAAGCATAGAAGAAGTCGAAGACAGAGAAGTGGAAGCTGTGTTTGAACCTTTAGGGGCAGAGGCTGAACTGGAAGTTTGAATTACAGTAGATGAAGCCCATGTTCAACCTTCTCGTGGTAAGCTTGTCCTATGGTTGATGCAATTGAAATATAGTATATGCAATGAGAGAACAAATAAGCAAAAGCATTTGGTGAAATTTTGCGCTTTCCCATTAGTGATTGGTAATGATTTGGTTCGAGGTTTGGAGTCGTATTATTTGAGAATATTTTATGTTGGATGTACTCGACGTGATTCGAAGATTGGAAAGAAAGAAGGATAAGAGATCTTGTTACTGAATTTACGATCAAATAAAAAAAATTTATCTATGATTTATCGGTGGTGTTGATCTCCATTGCTATGATTAGAACGTTGATTATCCTGTATGGTCTTTCAGCATGCTCGATATTTGTGTTGTGTTGAAGTTAACGCCAAGTATAAAAAGCATTAGGATTTTATTTGAATTAACGTGAGAAATGTTGATCCCAGTTTTGACAATTAAAACACCTTTCACCCAATTCCTTTTCTATAGTTTTCTCTTATTTTATTTGATTTTGAAAGTTTTTTGTTTTTTGTGTCAAATTTAATGTTCAAGCATGCACTTGTAAAGTAGGCTATCCAGAAGAAAAACACTGCAGTTTAAATGTTAACGTTTGTAGCGATTCAGAGATTATATATGAAAATTATTATTTTTTATGTATTTTTATTTTTTAAAATAGAATCGCTTTCAGTTGTTTGTGATTTAGATATTATTATCAATTTATTCGTTTAATCTATCACATTTTTCGTCTCCAAATCATGCACATTTATGTTAACTTGATCAAATACATCGTAATAGGAGACTTGTACAATTGATCCATCTAAAAACAAAAGTAGGCAAATGCACCTTATAAGCGTATATATTTTTCTACAACTCTTTTAAGATCCGACAAAATGATGAAACCCTTCGTTCGAACTGCAACCCCATGACCAAATCACGAAATAAAACATACAAGCTATGCATATGAAAGTTTTATAAATTTTAGTAATTTTATCAATATTGAAACAACCATTTTTTCACTCCCGTTTAAATTTCATGAAACTAAGCGAAACAAAATTAAGAAATGGAAGTAGACCACCCACGGAACAATAATGCACGAAACTTAATCTGTTCTACATTTATTGAAAACTTAAGATTTTGTTTCGAGTCCAGTTTTGTTTGACGAGACTACACAGCTTAGTCTTGAATTTAGCGCACTATCGACAGCCAAAATTTAGTTTACCATCAGTGAATACTACAAGAAATATTATAGTAAAATGGGTTTTATTTCATTATTTGAAAACTACAATATATATATTTTTTGCTCATATAGTTGTAGCTCAATCTTAACCCAATTCGATCTTTTTTCATTCGAACCAATCAAAACATGACACGTATAATACACAAAAGAAAAGGAGAGGAGTTTTTGGTTGAACCAACCCTAACCTACCCCCCAAAAAAAAAAAAAAAAAACTATTAAAGAAGGGGGTGATTATGGGACTTGCTTCAAATATGTCAACTTGATGAGAAATAAAAGCATGATTCAATGAGAAGCTCAAGTAGGTTGTGAGTTAATATGACATGTTTTAACTTTCCATATCCACCACGTAATCTAAGCTTTCTCCCACTTATCTATAAATGTCCCAAACTATATTCATTATGATTGTTAATATTCCCTTCATGTCTTACTAACCATATATTTATGAAAACTTAAACGCTTCTCAACTAATATCCATTTATATCGAAGTTACATATGTCGTACCATAGATTCCAAACAATATTTAAGCATATTTATTCATCAACCCTAAACCATATATTCTAGTTTTATGGGCTAAACGAGGCTAAATATTTATTGAATTAACCTAAGATTTATTGGAAAATTTTATTGTCTTCGATTATCAAACTTGAACGAAATTGGTAATTGAAACTATGAGTTAAAATAGAAATGATAAGAAGCAATACTGAAATTTACTTGAAAAATTTTTGTAGAGAAAAAACATGAGAAGAGAAGAGAAGAGAAAATTCACTATAAAATCAAAATTGTTAAAAAAATTATATAAATAATTAAATTATCTTCAACCTACATAGTTGAGCTTTTGAGATTGTTGGTTACTTGTCATACTATCAGACCTCTAATCTACATGTAAAAATCAATAAAAAAATTGACATACATGATAGGAAATGTTAAGAAAATATATACATAAATGATTAAAGACATGAAAACAATAAGTTTGAGCTTTTGAAATCGCAGACGAACGTTTTTGCAGTGCTAATAATAAAATTGAGGGCAAATTCCATTTTAAACCCCAACTTAAATACAAACGGCCCAAGAGTTGGGTCTTTTAATCTCTTATCTTTCTATCTCTCTAAGTCACTATCGTTGAAAAACCATGGCTTCCTTTTTTGACTTATTTTAGAGACATGAAAGCGAGAGAACTAGGGTTGGGTTGCTTTCGTAGAAGAAGAAGGGAAAACACAAAGACAAGAAAGAGTGTGTAGATGAGATCCTTTACTTGTATTTCAATTTACCCAAAAATTAAAAATTAGAAATTTTTTGGGGAAAGAAAAGATCAAAATGTTGTGATAAAAGCTCAAAAATGTGTTTCATTTTTATCTTTTAATTATTGTCACGTTAATATGTAAAAATTAGAAGGTAAATTATAACATTATTACTGTTTTATTGATCTCATGATCTATTTTGATAACATAGTGAAGTTCAAGGTTTATTATGTTAAAAAAAAAAATTAGAGTGGTAGATGTATGAAACTCCTAAATTCAAGGTCTAAAATAAAAATTACCTTAAGATAAAGCACAACTAACCATTAACTCAGGAGGAGTGACAATTAATAACTTAAATTAGTTATTTTTAGCTAAATTACCTTTGTATTTTTGGTCGTTATCAAAACAATCTACGCTTTGATAAAATTTGTCAATCATTTTGTTTCTTTTTTTTGCTTGCAGTGATCATTTTTTTTCCAATCTTAATTACCTTCGTTCACTCGGTTTCGTGTACACACTCAATTTCAAACTTGATTTCGAACACATATCTTAGTTGGATTGTTTTCTAATATATTAAATTGATTATGAAATGAAGTGTGCGCAGGAAATCAAGTGAGATAAAGTATCTATGATATGTTAGAATAACTATTGCAAAATAAAAAATAAAAAAGACATTTGACGAATTTTATCAAAACATATACTATTTGCTATGAGTACAAGAGCATATGTGCTCAAAAAAATAGTTCAGCTATCCATTATCTTTGACCTCTTTAGTTCAGGGTTAAATTACACTTTATCGTAAAATTTAATAAAAATTGTTAGGTAGTTTTTCATTATGTCACATCCCTAGTTTTGATCTAGGCTGAAATAGAATTCAAATTTGCAAACTCTAATCCGAATATTAATTTTTCTTAACGTGATTCATGTTTATATTACGAGTTAATCTAGGGTTGTGGAAGTATGGCACCATTTATGGCTATATTAGCAAACAAAATCATTAGATAGGTGGAAGTTAAGGGCATTTATGATAAGACTAATTTTAGGGTAATTTCCTACCATTAGCCTTAGTTAATGAAGAAAAATAATATTTTTTTTTTCTATTTTAAAGAAAACTAGCACGTATTCTCTTTTTGGTACTTCTACTGCTATTGAGAAATTTGATCACCTGAGGTCATTTCAGTATTTTCAAATGAACAAAGTTGTTAGTTTTCTTTAAGATTTAAGAATTAGCGAATCATATTAAATAATAATTAATTAAACATTAGGACTAAATTTAATAACGTGACAACTAAAATTCGGTAAACCATAAGTTTTCATCACGTACCGAACTGAAAGAACACCTGTTATTCGACACGTGTCATCCAGCTCAGCATTTTGGTTGACTTTTCAAACGCTAGGTTTTAGCCAAAGGAGTGTCTACTGTCTACAGCTTTCTTGGACGGTAACTGCCAACTGCCTCCCTACCATATTAATCAAACCTTTTTTATTATTTCCAACTAATAATGAATGGATTAAGGTTTGATTTAAAAATTAAAAATTAATTACTTTGTTGAAAACATTTTGATAATTACGTAAAAATGACGGTGGTTATGCGGATGGATTTGCAATTCGAAGGAGACTAATTTGCACATTTTATTTTCTCTGTCGAACCTCGTAATTTTGTTTTTTCAAAAATTCTCGGACGATGTATGTATGTTTGAAGTTTATGCATCATCAGTTAAAAGAAATAATTTATACTCAACATACAAGTCAAAAGAAAATTTAACGATAAAAAATAAAATTATCGATCTTTAACGTCTTATTTTCTCGGTAGAGAATGGATTGCCCTCGTAAGATCTTTCACACTAACAATGTATACATACTTGAGCAGGTTTGGCTTCGTCCATAATTTTTCTCGTCTATAATTATGGATAAACGATAATAAAATCTTCAAAATTTAATGTAAAATCTTCTTGTTCGTTAATTTTAGAGTTCGTATGATCACGAGAAACAGTAGGAAAAGAGCTTCATAGTGTTCTCAAAATTTATAGTTAAATTTTTTTGACAATTTACTTGTTCGTTAACTATTTGTTTAGATTTAGGCTTGAGTCGATAGCAAGAAATAGAGAAAAAAAAAAAATTAAAATAATAAAATACTAATAATTATTATTATTATTAGTGTGATGGAAACGTAATGAGCATGAATTGTTAGAAATGAGGTGGAGGCCTGCCGCCAGCCACCAATATGGCAGTGAATGGAGGGCAAAACGGTCAAAGCCCAGAGAAGAACGCAGCAGTAGAGAAGCAGTTCCTCCAGGTGGCAACTGCATCTATAAATACCACGAAAATGTGAACTTCATTGCTAGCTAGTAGAGAACCAGAACCAGAGAGATTTATTCGAACCCTAACGGCAACGAAGAAGAAGATTTGAAGACGAACATCCAGGGAATAGATTTCTTTTTCTTCGATTTTGTTTCTGATTGCGGACTTCAGTTCTTCCTCTGACAGTTGGCTTAAGGTGAGGGAACATTTGTCTAGTTCCCTAGTCTGATCCTGCAGTTTCTTTTGTTTTGTGAGAAATGTTATGCGCGGTTAAGAAAAAAGGAGATTAACTCTGTTACTGTGTTTTGCCGGAAAATGGATGATGCTCAAACCTTAACCGATGAATGTAGAAAATGTAATTGTGAATATATTCTGCATGTTTCTCCGTTTCTCGGCTATCATACGAGATTTCAAATTTCTGAATTACAACCTTATACTCTCTTTTTTTGCAACCGCATGCTGTGATGTCAGATCAGCTTTGATTTTTGCTTCGCATTCCGGATAGTTCATGTTTTTAGCTTTTTTTTTTATTTTTTATTATTAGAGTATAAGGAAGATCTCTTTTAGATTGCCAAACGTGATTTCCTGTCGTGGTGTGGTTGTTTTTCCTTCTTTTATTTGATAAGTTCCATATGTATTTTTGGTATGTCTGTGAGTTTTGATCGGGTATAAGAGGAGAATTTAACACTGGCATGTGCTGAAACCTATCCAGCATTCTGGTTCAGCTTCAGGAAAAACTATATATATTTTTTTTGGAATCCGTTGCCTTAATCGTTTTTGGATTGTGAATAAGCAGAATATAACTACGCGTGATTTCTCGAACGATCTTTTTTTTATTATTATTATTTCCTTCTTTTCGCCCCAACCAAAGACTGCCACTTTTTAATTGTTTTATTGCTTCACTTGCACATTTTGAAGTTTTCTCCTTCTCTTCATGATGGAAAGTTTCTTTCTTTTTTTTCCCTGTAAATTCTCTTGTACAATTGTTGCGTTGATTATTCATATTCTTATTTATCAGTTCCTAAGGCTTTCTCATCCTGTATAAATTTCATGCAGCATTTGTTGTTGTTTGATTTTATACTACAAACTCTAAAATTATCTGGGCCTTTTGTTTGCGGATTTTGCTTGATGAGGTCGTAATTTAACAGAATCAACTTGTTCGGTTGCTGACTCAATTTGACTGACTAGGAAATTAAACAGTTCGTGATGGTTTCCACTGCTGCTGCTTCTGCATTCTATCCTGTCGCTTCTCGATCTCCTGACTCTTGTGCAAAAAATTTGAAGACTGGAGTTGGATATGGGAATGTGGGAGGAATTAGGTCAAAATCTGCTGCTTCTGGTGGACTGCAGGTTAAGGCAAATGCCCAAACCTCTCCGAAAATCAATGGCAGCCCTGTTGGTCTAAAAACATCAATTGAAGGCCTCAAGATTGCGGATGATGCGCCATCATCGCCTCCTCCGAGGACTTTCATTAATCAATTACCTGATTGGAGTATGCTCCTTGCTGCTATCACAACAATGTTCTTAGCAGCTGAGAAGCAATGGATGATGCTTGATTGGAAAACAAAACGATCTGACATGTATATGGACCCATTTGGCCTTGGGAGATTTGTACAGGACGGCCTTATGTTTAGGCAGAATTTTTCAATTAGATCATATGAAATTGGAGCTGATCGCACAGCATCTATCGAAACGCTAATGAACCATTTGCAGGTGTGATGAAGTTGACAAGTAGAAATTTCATCGGAGAAAAAGTGTTCTGTTGTCTTTGGTTTGTAGTACAAAGAAAATATGGCACCTTTGAGCAGTTTGCTTAGTTTCAGCTCACGTTAATTTTGGTTTTTGGGTTTTTGGTTGCAGGAATCTGCCCTCAATCATGTTAAAAGTGCTGGGCTTCTTGGTGATGGATTTGGTTCGACACCAGAAATGTGCAAAAAGAACCTGATATGGGTAGTTACACGGATGCAGGTGGTGGTTGATCGTTATCCTACTTGGTAAGTTACATTTTTTTTTCTGTTAGCTGACCCTTTTCTGAGCAGTTCGAAATCAAGTATTCCATTGTCTGTGTGTGGTTTATGTTGAAATTCCAAAGCATCTTCTCTGAAGTTCAGGTCTGATGTTGTCATCTCAGTGTAACGTATTTTCATCAAAAGCTTGCTTCAGTCCTTATATTTTAATTTTGGAAAGACCTTGAACATCTTATCTCTACTTTTATATGAAGCTGCCGCGGGTGTCCTAATTAAACAATTTCTTTTATTATGTATCATCAAAGTAAAATTTCAGTTTTTGTAATTTCTCTGTAAAGTATCATTTGATCGAGGTAGTTTGTAACCACGGCTCTGAAGCTATCCAGTTTTGTATAAATCCAAGAATGGGTGTTAGAATATGAAGACAATAAAAATTTTGGTTAGCAAGTGTGATTTTGAAAATACAGAAGCTTAGAGTATGATTTCCATTGAGTTTGTTCACATTTGTTTTTTGGGGTTTTCAGCTTTACCTTTTATATCTTTTAGAATTGTAATATATGAATTCAGTTCATGACTATAAATTCACTCTGAAGTTTCGTTGGATATTTAATCTGGTCACCTTGTCACCTTTTTGTTTTTATTCAGAAAGCTTCTTTAGTGGCAGAATTTTTACAAAAGCGTTATATGTTTAACAATTCTATTTATTTAGAATTAAGAATGGGAAATTTCTATGAAGTTGTTCTTTTTGAGTAAGACTTGTTTTCCCTTTCCCAATATTTCTTCTTTTGTTAGCGTAATATGATGGATTGATGAAAAATATGTTATAGGGGGGATGTTGTGCAAGTAGACACTTGCGTATGCGCTTCTGGAAAAAATGGTATGCGGCGTGATTGGCTCGTCCGTGATAGCATAACTGGTGAAACTCTAACAAGGGCCTCCAGGTAGATGTTCCCCTTCTCACTTGTAATTTTCTGCTGTTCGAATCACTGCATTTTCTGATAGAGTCTAGGCACATCCAATAAATTGGATGTCGCTTATGGGTGTTAAAGAGTCATAAATTAAGCTGACATGCTTTACGTTACTATGAACAATGTATGGCAGGGATTCTTAATTGGGTTTTTGTACTGTTGATTTTGTTTATGGTGACAAATAGTGTTTGGGTGATGATGAATAAAGAAACAAGAAAATTATCAAAAATTCCTGATGAAGTCCGGCTGGAAATAGAGTCTTATTTTTTGAATTCTGATCCTGTTGTTGAAGAAGATGGGAAAAAGCTTCCAAAACTTGATGACAACACAGCTGATTATGTTCGTGGCAGTTTAACTGTAAGTCCGCTTAATGCAGTTTCGGTCAATTTTGTACCAAAACTTATTCGTATTTTCCCCATATTCAATTAAATTCTTATTAGTGACAAACTAAAAAGAACATTGGATTGGGTTTTTTTATTAAATTTCTAGAGACTTTTCTTTTTTATTATTGCTCACCTCCTTTATAATATTTTCTATCCTGATAACGTACTTTTACCAATCAATATAAAAGTTTCTGGAACATAATGTTTTTTTTTTGTATTTTGTCTAAACACAACTTATATCTTCTCAAAGTTTTGATTTTCTTTCCTCTTTAATTTCTGCTTCTCATTCGGTATGCATTTTCTAATTTGTAGCCTAAATGGAGTGACTTGGATGTCAATCAGCATGTCAACAATGTAAAATACATTGGCTGGATCCTTGAGGTAGACTTCACATGTCAGCATAATTTTGTTTCTTCATTAGTAACTTACAAATATGGTTTGCCAGATATATAGTTTTAACTGCATGTATCGATTAGTTCTGGTCTATAGCCAAACTATTGCGTTTATAGATACCTATTCACATGCTAAACAAATATAATCCACTATATTCCATACACAACAGGATATTGGTTTGGCCATCTCCTTGCTGCATTACATTAGCGGCATATCTTTTGTCTTACTCTGCTAAATGCATACTCTTATCACATTATTGCATCACGGACTGTTTGGATTATTAAAAAATTATGCGGAATAGTGTTGAAGGCATTTGATTTTTGTACATGGAAATCACATTTACCAATTTGAGAGCAAATGATATGTTTCCGTGCTACATCGTAGTCATTAATTGTCAGAATGAGATAAAGCATGCTTAATCTCCATCAATCTCCTAATTTCATCTGATAATTGGCAAATAAAATGATGGTTATTTGCAGAGTGCCCCATTATCCATCTTGGAAAGCCATGAGCTTTCAAGCATGACTATGGAGTATAGAAGGGAGTGTGGAAGGGATAGCACGCTCCAATCCCTCACTTCAATGACTACCTCTTCGGCTCTGATAAGCTGTCAAAGCCAGGCGAAATAGAGTGCCACCATTTGCTGCGACTCGAGAACGGCTTGGAGATAGTGCGAGCAAGAACAAAGTGGAGGCCAAAACGGAGCAACAATTTTTGACTTTCAGGTCAGTTTCCGACCAAAAATGTTTGACGCTCAAAGCCCCCATCATATGGTGGTAGACTCTCCATAATTATGTATAATCTTGCTTCTCATTCTACTACTCTTAATTTGTCTCGTTCTTAAAGTGGAAAATAGAAAACTCCATTCTAATTCTCCACAAATGTTCTCTTTTTCTGCCTTCTGAGGTCGCAACTTTATGACTAACTACATTTGCTTCGAGCCGAGCTCTGTAATTTGATTCAAACCATAATGAAAACATGTCACATTGCATTGTCACATGAGATAGGGTGTCGGACGTGATTATGTGCAATCTTGTTCTGATGGCAGCTAATGTTGTAGTATGATTCTACCATAAGAACTAGTTTTGTCAATTTGATAATGAGCAAGGAATGTTGGTCTCTCTCCAAACAAGATACATTTAACTTGTGATTCTCTATATACTTTTTATGAATGCCGTCTAAGTATTACAAGTGAGTTGCTCTTGGTTCAATCATTTGATTACTTCAGGAGGGTGTCGGACGTGGATATGTGCAATCTTGTTCTGATGGCAGCTAATGTTGTAGTATGATTCTACCATAAGAACTAGTTTGTCAATTTGATAATGAGCAAGGAATGTTGGTCTTTCTTCAAACAAGATACATTTAACTTGTGATTCTCTATATACTTTTTATGAATGTCGTCTAATTATTACAAGTAAGTTGCTCTTGGTTCAATCATTTGATTACTCAGAGACTTTTTGATAAATGATCCTTTTTTTTTTGTCGTAAAGGTGGAGAATAGAACCAATCACAACTTATTGCAAATATTTTACAATGTTGCGTAAAATTTTGGTTAGGTTTAATTTGATGACCGAGTGTTCCTGTCAATTAAATGTAAAATTGCTTCCTCTTGTCCGAAATTGACGAATCATTGAAGCCGGTATTTCATGTAATGCGGGGCTTGGAATGTTAATTTTCATTTTTAGTTGCTTTGGTTACTTTCTATACATGAAAATATATAACAAACGAAACAAAATTAATTAAGGAAAAACCCGACCACCGTAGGATATGTCGGTGGTCTTTGGATCCATAATCATAAACCATAACGACGTGTGACAATCTGTGCATGGAACGATAACATATTTGTTTGAGGCGAACCAATAGAGAAACCAACGATCACAAACTTTGCATTCTTGGCCACTTTGTTTGTCGTAGCTCTATGTTCGACCTTCACAGTTCAGTTGAAATCCAACACACACTCTCTCTCTCGCCTTCACGTGTGTGCAACCTCGAAGTTCAATAGTTTTTGAATTGCACTCTATATGTTGGCTCACCATACTCCATATCATACTCGACCATGAGCTTAAAACAACGAGAAAATCCTCTTCTTCTACGGTTGGATTTGAAGTCATATACGTTCGTTCATTTGACCCTTTTATTCTATTCTATTTCAATTATCGTGGAATTGTTAGATTTACTATATTTGTTTGAATCGGCGATGGATTATTTTTCAACAATTATAATTTGTTTTGGAGAATTAATTGGGTAAAATACAATTGTAAGGTCAACTTCAAGTTGACTTTTATAATTCATGACGTAGCAAACTCAAGCTTAGAACATAATATCATGTAAATTGGAGTTGTTAGTATGCTTTGGTTGTTACTCACCTAGCATCTTCCAATCATCACTAATCACAATTATTTAATTCAACTAAATAATTTATCGAGCGACGATAAAAAAAAAAAATTCATGTTCTTTTCAATTTCTTTTGATGAATGCGCTTATTGCAAGATTATTTCTTTCAATTCTACGACTGAATGTACCGAGACAAGCTTTCCAAACTTCAATTTAGTAGCACGATATTAAGAAAGATAATATTGGGGGCGAAAACTTTAAAGAAAAAAATTGAATTTTTATACTAAATAAACAAAAAAAACTGTAAATAACTTTCAAGTTTGGCAATAATTTCTAAGTGGGGGACCCATTTGTTTTGTTTCTCAGTTTTTGGTATTTTTAAAAAAGAAAAAGAAGAAATTTTGTTCAAATTTTCTTCAAACTTGATCATTGTAATAATACTGTTTATGTTGATCATGGGCGGTACGGTCATCTTTGCAGAAAATGCCACGCCGCTCCATCTCTTGAATCGAGGAGCTCTTTCAATTATCATTCATGGAGGTCCAATCTAACACAGAAAAGGAAAAGATTTTTGGTTCAGATCGAGGAAACTCATTTTCAGAATCACCTTCTGGGTTTCCTCCATGTTAGACTTCGATCTGCTCTTCGACTCTACGCTTCCTTCTTCGTCCGCCATTGTAGCAAACCCAACTCCTTTCTCACTGCAACACTGTAATTCTCATACAATCTAGGAATAGCTTCCGGGTTTCTCTCTCTCCCCCTCTCTTTCTCTCTCTGGCTCTCGGGTTTGCTGGTTAAGTGATTTGTAGAACTGTTGTGTATAGATCTTTCCCCTTACTGATTTCAAGACTGTGTGAAGAATCAACATTGTCAAGATTATAGTTTATTCGATTTCATAGTTGCTTGGATTGTAGCTCTGTAAATAACCACTGGGTTTTGCTTTTAGTCTCGTGATATGCTGTAAAAACTATTTGATTTGAGAATTTTCATGCAGATCTAGGGAGTTTTACAAGTTTGAGTGCCTATTTTCCAGTTCTAGCCTGTTTCTTCTTCATTACTTCATTAAAACTATTGATCCTTGTTGTTATATGGTCAAGTTTGTGTTGAAATTGATCTGCAGACCACTTTTAGAAAATTGATGAAACTCCGGCTTGATGAAGCCAATTTAGGCGTTAGCTGTAGCGAGGGATGAACCTTCTATTATTTTGTAGCCTTAAGATTTTTGAGCTTGAGCAAGTGAGTCATACGAATAAATTTCGAAAGCACGAGCTAAGTGAAGCGTCTTCCTCGGATGGCATTAAATATCGATCGAAAATGAAGTGTTTCAGACGATTTCTGTAAAGTTATTGTAATTTTCTTTGTCTACAAAGTGTTTATGTGCTTACAGCTTTATAATAGGCCGAGATTTAATCTTGCTATTATGTTTGCACTTCTGTTCTTGGTAATTTTCTATATTGGACTGACTTAATTTAATTGGTGTTGACGCAGGTGTTACGATCCATAATGCTTAAGCAAATTCTAAGCAAACTTCCAAAAAAGTTGCCGAAATTAGATTCGACAGATTCAGCCGGAAATGATTCTGGAAATAACTCTTCCAGTTTGAGCAGTGTGTTTCAATGCACAAATGTTGGAACTGCCCTCTCTAGCAAACTGAATGTCGTAAAACGGGTATCTTCTGCAGTGTTCCCGGCGAGCATTATGTCGGGAATGGAGGCAGTCGAGCCTCATCTTTCGTTCAAAGACGTTCCAAACGTACAGAAGCAGAGTTTATTTGTAAGTAAGTTAAACAATTGCTGTGAGGCTTTGGATTTTGACGATACTAATAAGATTGATGTTAGACGTCAAATGTTGATGGACCTTGTTGAGTTTGTAGCTTCGGGATCTGCAAAATTTAACGAAACAGCTATCTTAGCAATGTGTAGAATGTGTTCCATGAATCTTTTTCGGGTTTTTCCGCCCAAGTCTCGCTCCAACTCGAGCGGCGGAGAAACAGAGTTCGAAGAACCGATATTCGATCCCGCTTGGTTTCATCTACAAGTTGTATATGATCTTCTTCTTAGGTTTGTTAGTTCTACTTCTCTTGATGCCAAGGCTGCAAAAAAGCATCTTGACCATTCGTTTATCCTACGACTACTCGACCTCTTCGATTCCGACGACCCAAGAGAAAGAGACTGTCTGAAAACGATTTTGCACCGAATTTACGGCAAGTTCATGGTTCACCGGCCTTTTATAAGGAAGGCTGTCAGCAACATTATGTATCGTTTCGTTTTCGAGACAGAACGGCATAATGGGATTTCTGAACTTTTGGAGATCCTCGGCAGCATAATTACGGGTTTTGCATTGCCGTTAAAAGAGGAACATAAGTTGCTTCTCTTGAGGGTTCTAATCCCTCTACACAAACCAAAATCGGTCGGAATCTATCACCAGCAGCTAACTTACTGTGTTGTACAGTTCGTCGACAAAGATTCGAAGTTGGCCAGTATCGTTATGAAGGGCTTGTTGAAGCACTGGCCAATAACTAATAGCCAAAAGGAGCTTATGTTTTTGAGTGAAGTAGAAGAGATTTTGGAAATGACCTCCATGGTTGAGTTCCAGAAGATCGTGGTTCCTCTTTTTCGCCGGATCGGATGCTGTCTCAGTAGTTTTCATTACCAAGTAAGTATTTATTGTCCTGTGATTGTTTTCTTAGCTCTGTTGTTCAAATGGCATCATATAACATGGTTATCTTCACTTTCAGGTGGCTGAAAGGACCCACTTGCTATGGAACAATGAGCATGTCATTGATCTTATCGAGCGGAACAAGCAGGCAATCTTTCCTCTCGTTTTCTCATCTCTGGAGAGGAACGCTCAAAATCACTGGAACCAAGCCGTGCTCAATCTGACTCTAAACGTGAGGAAAATGTTTTGCGAGATGGACGAGGAGCTGGTGTTTGCCTGTCAGCTCAAGCTCAAAGAGGAGGACTCAATGTCAAGTCTAGCAGAAGAGAAGAGAAGATCGACTTGGGAACGATTGGAAAACGATGCTCTATGTAACGTCAAACCGGCTACTTGCTCAGTTGCATGCTAATTGATTTGTCTCCAAATTAATCAAAAAAGATTTGGCAAAAGAGGTAACTGCTTTACTTTAAGCTAATGGCTTGCATCTCTGCTAAGATGTCTAATGAAGTTGTATCAAATCCTATGGCGTTGCACAAAGCTTTCTATACTGATTTGGGTGCCCCCACTTTGCTTGAAATTGTTTGTACAACTCGAGTTCATGGCTGTTCTTACTGTGAAAATGTATGCATTCTAAGCTAATGTTATGCGTTATCGTCCTTGTTATGGTCCATAGACCCTCCAAAAAGATTGAAATTTTTTACAACAATTTACCCATGATTTGGATCATCAATGTAAGGAGCTTGTGAATCATGTGCTCCTGCATGCTCTCTTTTGATAGACATGGATGCAGACAAGAAAAGAACAAGTAGGAAGAATAGTTTTTGGGTCTGTCAAACCCAATATCTCCATCTCCATCTCCTCTTTCTAGAGAGAGAGAGAGAGAGAGAGGGAGGGAGAGTAATTGTAGTTAGGAGAGCTAAAATGTTTCATAATTTGAAAGAGATATAGTCTTCGACACTATGATTACATTGTTTGTGAGAAAGATACCTTTAGTATTTTACTTGTGGGTGACAATAATAGATGGACCCTTCAATTATTGATCCTCCATTGCTGACAAAACATGGCCACTCTGTATTTCCCCCACCTTTTTTAATGGCATTCATGGTCTTGCTTTCGTTTTTTATTTATTTTTTTAATATCATTTTCCAACAACTTTTCCACCCAAACCCAGTCAGTCATCTACAGAAAACATCAGATTTCTGTTTAGAACATTCCAATCTAACCAGTATATTCTCTCAGTCCTTGTTTGAACAGAACAATTTGAAAGAGTAGATTAAGGTAGAGCTTGATCAAATAACTAGGAATCTGGTGTTTCTCTTGCAGCTCTGTATTTTCTCTTTTTTTTTTTCAGATGGGTTGATGATAGTGTTTCAATGTGAACATGTGAGCTAATATGGCCTGTCTTTTGTCTCTACTTTAGACAATCTTCAGCCCTTCAACACAAATCCCAACCACTCCTCCAGAGAGAGAGAGAGCTGTTAGTTGCCAGTGATGTATTAGTCTGTGAAGAGAAATGAGGGTCCACAGCTATCCAACTTATCTCGATATATTAGCTCTACTTTGTACAATTATATCATAAAGCCTCTCAACTACTCTGCATTTCTCTCTGGAAACTGATATTTCTGCAGGAAAAGTTTTACAGAGAACAGAAGAGGAAGAAGAAGTGACAATGGATGCGCCTCCAGATCAAGATATGTCTTATGGTGGCATGATTCAGAAGCGTAGTGATGACAAAGGCTGCCTTTACGCTTGGTTAGTCCATAATTATCCACCAATCTCTCTCTCTCCTCTGAAATTTATGTGTCTAGCTAGATCTATAAACAATATTTTCTGGGTTTGTGCTGGGAGAATCAAAAGTGTTCTTCATTTTGATTATGTATATAATGATGTCTTGTTTGTCCACACATCTCTCTCTCTCTCTCTCTCTCTCTCTCTCTCTCTCTTCCTCCTCTGACATTTATATATCTGGATCTATAAAAAATATTTTCTGGGTTTGGTCCATTTGATTTCTTGTTTAATCTGACCTGTGCAGTTTATTCACTCTGTGTTGCTGCTTTTGCTGTGCGGAGACCTGTGAGTGCTGCTTAGACATGATATGTTGCTGCTGCTAAGACCAGACCAGGCTCCAAACATTCTTCCTTTTTAGTAATTGCTTAATTTACGTTCATGTTTTGATGTGTGCATAACTTGTCCCTAATAATTCTGCAGACTTGCTGCGAAAATTTAGTCGGATTTCACCGAAATCCGAGGCTGTCTGTCGTTTGTACACAATGTCACGTGTAATTCTTCTCATCCCTCTCTTGTTTGAGTTGGCCTTAATAAAGATTGTGTGATGCTTTTGAGTGATTTCAATCTCTTCATTTTGTTCATTATTTCAACGAATTAAATATTTTTAAGAACTTTAACTTTGACTTATATGCTGAGATTTACGTAAAAGATGAGAGAAAAAAATCACGACATAATTAAAAAAAAAAAAAGAAGAAGAGTTTTTTAGAATTTAAAGAAAAATATTCTTCGAAAGCACGTGTTGATCGACAGTAAATGAGGAAAAAAAACAGAGTTGGATAATTGTCACTTTCAAGTGAGTTATCCATGAAAAAGACTTGGTCGATTATTTTGTGAAATAATAATAATAATAATAACAAGCAACTACTCTTTTGAACAAAAAAAAAAAACACTTAATTTTAAACCCTTCCTCTCGAGATGGCAACTAATGGAAGTCCCGTTATTATCATACTTACAAGTTGATTTGCTAATGAAACGTACGAAATCCAATATCAATCTTTATCTACGTGTTTTATGCGGTCACGTAATAGTAATTTACGTGCTATTGTCGGTAGTAAATTCATTATTGCCCAAGTATTAGACTTAAATAACCTAATTAAGAGAAAAATTTTATAATCAGATGTAGCAAATGATTAAGTTTTTAATCATACGAAAAAGTTAATATCGATCCTACAACGTCTCCGGTTATGTATTGTTTTGTATGACTGATAGAATACGAGGGGTAGAACTCATTCTAAAAGCTAGTTCAAAGATATTAAGGAAATCTCCTCAATATTTATACAGGACTTTTTTCTTTCAATTTTTCAATGTGAGATATTCAACAATGACCAATTACGAGCCATATATTCTCCTTTAGATTCTCCTATACAAATAATCGTATAATTTTAACAAATAGAGTACATAAAAAATTTTATAACACATTGATATCTTTTCACTCAACTCTCCCTAACATAAACTAATACGTGATAATTCACAACAATCAACTTGCGTTCAACACAAAATATTTAACCAACTTACGTAAATTAACTAAAGCGATCATCTTTCCGTTTGGTTGGGGTTTGTTAATTCTAGATTGGCTTCGTTGATCAAATGTTGTAGCATTGGTGTGACATTTATTTATAGTAGATAAATAAACGAATAATTGAATTTCCAAAATCGTTGACAACGCGATGGAATTGCTGAAGCAGAGCATTGTGATCAAACAGTGATTAACAAAAAAAAAAAGAAATTAAAGTTTGTCCCTAATTTAGTTTAATGTTGGAGGAGATTGATGCTGGTCAGAATGGAGAGAGACACGTGTGGGTTTTTCTATGGAAGAGAAGAAAAAAAGGATAATAAGAACCGTCCGATCCAGTCGAGCCAAATTATTTGATCCACGTGTAAGACAGGAAGTATAAATGGATGGTCTCGCCCGTTTCACTTGCATTTTGGCACGACTTTATTTTGAATCCCACGTCACCTTTGGCGCGTGTGCTTCTTTCTCTTTTGAAATTAATTATTAATGGTGTTTAATTGCTATAATATTTGACAAAAATAAATAATAAAATTGAGTCCATTATAGATTGCGCATCATAATTTAAAAAAAATATAATAATTTATATAAAAAAGTGAAAAGAATAAATAAAGAGTGTAAGAGGGGGAGGCGCGTGGGCTGGGGGGGAAGAGAAGTAGACGTTGAGTTAGGGAAGCGTTTCCACTGTGCCAGCCAGTTTCCTTCTCTTTCACACCACCTTTATCTCTCTCTCTCTATCTCTCTCCACTCTCTCTGTCTCTCTCCCTCTCCCTTTTACTTCACTGATCTAATGGCTTTTTGCCGGCAGCCCATTGCCTGTTTTCTTCCATTCCACCACTGCCAACCGCCATTGAAACCCATGATTTAGAAGAGAACTCCTCGTATTTTCTTTCTTTGTGGCTTTGCTTTTCATAATTCTGTAATGGGGTTTGTGCATTGCTCTTCCTCTCGCTTTTTGGTCTTCTTCTTCTTTCTTTCCCTTCTGCAACTGGGTTGCCGAGTTGTGTCGGAGCCGACCCAGGACAGACAAGCTCTCCTTAGTTTTCTCTCGAGAATTCCTCACGCTAATCGAGTTCGATGGAATTCCTCGGATTCAGCCTGTAATTGGATCGGAGTGGGGTGCGATCAGAATAAGTCGTTTGTTTACTCTCTCCGGCTGCCTGGAGTTGGTCTTGTTGGACCCATTCCGGAGAATTCGATTGGCTCGTTGAGTCAGCTTCGAGTTCTGAGTCTTCATTCAAATCGTCTCTCCGGCCAGATTCCTTCTGATTTCTCCAATTTGACGTTTCTCAGGAATCTGTATCTACAGAGTAATGAACTTTCCGGCGAGTTTCCAACGAGTTTGGTTTCTTTGACTCGTCTGGTTCGACTGGATTTATCTTCAAACAACTTCACCGGCTCCATTCCGTCCTCTGTAAACAATCTAACTCGTCTGACCAGACTTTTTCTCCAAAACAATGCCTTCTCCGGTGACTTGTCCGGTGTCGGAGCCGGTAACCTAAACAGCTTCAATGTATCTAATAACAAGCTAAACGGCTCAATTCCTGAGAGTTTGACGAAATTTCCGGCTTCCTCCTTCGCTGGAAACTTAGGTCTCTGTGGCGGACCTCTATCTTCCTGCAATCCATCCGAATCTCCGGTCGAGAAAAAAAGGCTCTCAACGGCAGCCATTATCGGAATAGTAATTGCTTGCGCTTTTGTCTTATTTCTCCTCCTCCTTTGCCTCTTCCTCTGCCTACGCAAGCGCAGCCGACCGCAGCAGTCAAAGTCGCCAAAACCAGCGGTTCAAGCCCAAGCCATTGCAGCGGAGGCCGGAACTTCGTCATCCAAGGACGATGTCACCGGAGGATCGATCGACGCAGAGAGAAACAAGCTGGTTTTCTTCGACGGCGGAATATACAGCTTCGATTTGGAGGATCTGTTGAGAGCTTCTGCAGAAGTTTTGGGGAAAGGAAGCGTCGGAACTTCGTACAAAGCAGTGTTGGAAGAAGGAACTACTGTAGTTGTGAAGAGATTGAAGGATGTGGTAGTGAGCAAAAAGGAATTTGAATCAACAATGGAGGTCGCGGGGAAGATGAATCACGAAAATGTAGTTTCTCTCAGAGCTTTTTACTATTCCAAGGATGAGAAATTGCTTGTTTCTGATTTCATGGCTTCCGGCAGTTTATCTGCTTCACTTCACGGTACGATTTCCTCATTTTCTCTCCCATTTTCTTTTCTTAGAAAATCGATGCATTTATGTTTGGAAAGGACCATTTTTTAGAGTACCCAGATGCTGAAACTTCGATTATTCCTCGAGTTTTGCTTGATTTGCATCCACATTTGAGCTGTTTGAGATTATTGAAATCGAGGATCTTCCATTTCCACCTTCTGACCAAACATTCTCAAACTACGCGAACTTTGCGCATGTGTGTACGATTTGATTTACCCATTTTTGTTTATGTTTAAAAGCTTAATCCTAGCTTAGCTCTGCATAATTTACCCAGAATTTGTAGACCCATAATCCACCTTCTAAGTTGCCAACATTGTTTTGATCACTTTTTGTTTTTGGCAACTTCTTTTTGCTCCTTTTAACAATCGCCCACATGACCCCTCATGATTGTGTTTTGTTCAGCATGCGCGATTATCATTGTTCGTCAGCAACCACAATCAACGAATTACAGGCCAAGAGATTGGATTTATTTTCTAAAATTATTTTCTTACAGGCAGCAGAGGGTCAGGCCGTACGCCACTCGACTGGTCTACCCGGTTGAAAATTGCCCTCAGCGCCGCCAGGGGCCTGTCCTACCTCCACCTTTCTGGCAAACTAGTTCATGGCAACCTAAAAGCCTCCAACGTTCTTCTACGACCAGACTACGAGGCTTCACTTTCAGATTTCGGACTCAACCCCCTTTTCGGCACCTCCACCCCACCCAACCGCGTCGCCGGCTACCGCTCGCCGGAAGTTGTGGAAACCAGAAAAGTAACGTTCAAGTCCGATGTGTACAGCTTCGGGGTACTCTTATTAGAACTACTCACCGGAAAGGCGCCTAACCAAGCGTCGTTAGGCGAAGAAGGGATCGATCTGCCGCGATGGGTTCAGTCGGTGGTCCGGGAGGAATGGACGGCGGAGGTTTTTGATGTGGAGCTGATGAGGTATCATAATATAGAAGAAGAGATGGTTCAGCTGTTGCAGATTGCCATGACGTGTGTGGCAATTGTTCCGGATCAGAGGCCGGAGATCGGGGAGGTGGTCCGTCTGATCGAGGAGATTCGGAGGAGTGAGACTGATGATGGGTTACGGCAGTCTTCTGATGATCCATCAAAAGGATCGGACGGTCAGAGTGGGACTCCGGAATTGAGGAGCTCACCTAGAGATGTCACACCGTAGAGATTCCATTGTATGATTTGAAGTAACATTAAAAAAAAAACAACAATTTTTAGGGTTTAAACTCTTTTGTTGTCAATTGCATTATTTTTTACTGTGCGAGACTTCATTGTTGTTTCATGGTCATTTTTAATTTTGTAAATTATGAGACAATGCTCCATGTGTCAAACACTTATTAGTTTTCTTCTCGAGGCGGAACACAAGTAGAGTGATGTGTTGTTTCACCTTGTGACAAAGTTGTCTATTGCTCTGTCTAACAACACGATGCTTGTTGCTTTGTCACAACTCAAACGGTTTAATTTACTTTTATTACGTTTGTCGTTATTTCGAAACTTGTTTTTATCGAGTGATTAAGATGTTTCAGCTTGACATATTACTTTCTGTCTCATTATCGATGTTATAGTTCGAAAGACTGTTCTTTTCAACATATAGATATATTTTGAGGCTTACTATGATATTCTGTGTCCCTCGGAACCTCGTCATCGATAGTAAACTTTCTATATTAAATAAAATGCCTTCATCTAATTGGATGTAACCTAATACAAAGTAGAATTACAATAACAAGGGCAGCAATGATGGGCGTGCAAGACTTTGAATGCCTACTCCGTACAAACTAACAAACAGCTTTGTTCAAATCATGCCGTTTAATCCGGAATCAACGGTTGATGACTGTCATTGTGTTGGTGGAGGTGGGCCCAAATCCAGCGTGGGTGGCTTCGGACCAAGACTTCGCACGTGAACAGATAGCAATACGATCTGAAAGGTAGAACGAGAAACAGCCTGGCCTTGATGGCTTCAAACAAAAATAATAATCATTAATTAATTAATTAAATACAAAAACAATGTCTCTAAAAATTAATTATTTTTAGTTGTTGGCTTAAAAAGCTTTTAATATAAAGAACTAAAAATAATAATTGATTATTAGTTCGTTAATAAAATAATTATAATATATTATAAATAATTAAAATAATAAATTGAAAATATAAAAAAAATTATATCAGGTGATTAATTTAAAATTAAAACTGGATTTATATAATTAACAGCGAAAAAAGGAGGAGACATTGGATCCTATAAGTTTGATGGCGTTGTGGGTCCCTGAACTTCAATTATTGCTTACGCGCTTTGTGAAGCCGTGAAGTACAAACCTTCCTTACTTTATTCCTATCCACGTGGACAACCAAGACAGTATATAAGGACAAACTAGATTGAGGGACACGAATTTGACTACATCGTGGCTGCTACGCGCTGTTTTCTATTGTTTTTTTTTTTTTTAATTTAATCAATTTAATAAATAAATACAATTAAAATCCAAACATGCATAGGGTTATTTACTATTTAGCTTATATTTATTTTTAAAGAAACAACTGGGCCATGATGAAACAAAAATGTGACGCATAGCTTCATGTGAAAAAATCACGGGAAGAAAATAAACCTATTATGTAAAAATTGAAATACAACTGTAAATTTTACGATTTTAGTTTATATGAATTAGAAATAAAACAAAACTCTATATGAAATCTACAAGGAGGTCCATCAACCCCATTTAAATAAAATTCGAATCACACTTAACTCTAATAATTAAGGTGGCTCGTAATGACTGCATAAGACTGTAAAATTAGAATGTAAAATTAAAGTGTGATTGTAACTTTACTCTTATTTTTAGTTTGAGTAATTTTGCATTTAGACTCTAATTTGTAATTTAATTTCACAGTTTGACGTAACATTTACATGTCTTTCATTTATTGATTTTGTGATTTATTGTTTTAAATTTTTACATTATGTCAAAGTAATTCGAATAATGAATGAATGAATAACACGTAAATGTCACGTCAGTGTGTAAGATAAGAATGTAAAATTAAAGTGTAGACCTAGAACTAATCGTTAAATTTACCCGTGCTCTCCATCTTTATTTCTCTTTGTAAATTATAAATTATAGAAGGAAATTGTTAAAAGTAAACCTCACTAAATGTAAATCTTTTAAATCTCCACAAAAAAAAAAAAAAAAAAAAAAAAAATCCCTTTTTTACACCTACAAAATGGGCTTCCGGTCCAACCCACAATTTAAAAACCTAACAGGCCTTAAATTGGACCGGTCTGATCCCAATCTTTTGGTTAAAATGGTATATTTTATTTAATTTTCCATGAATTGAAGATAAAGTTGACATTTGTAAGGAGGTTAAAGCACATTTATTTTTCAAAAAGGAAGCATGTCTAGAAATCAAAGAAAGTGAGGAAAGCATCTCATTGGCATTAAGATAAGCATTAGAATCCAATGGTCTATATTTCAAAAACAATTAAAACAAAAAAAAAAAATAGTCAAGAAATTCGGATGCTAAAGCAAGAATCAATCCCAAGTGAAGTAGTAGAAAATGGGATTCTTTTTATGAAGCTTAAATGTTTCCATCATCGTCTTTCCCCAAAGTTTAAGAATATTTTCTCGTAATTATGCATTAATTATTCCTTTATTTTTGTTCATTAATTTGGTATCCATTTTTCAAGGAATAGAATCCCTATCTTTAGTTCATCCATAGCACAATCTTTCTATAATTCGCTTTGATTATTTTTGTTAACAATTTGGTTAAAACACTTCATTAAATGAGAAATACCAATACGTGTCAGATTTAACAAATAAATTAACAGTTAGATCTCAATTGCTAATAGTTGAAAGATGAAGATTTTGTTTGTAAAAGAAAAAGTTTAAAGTTTAATGCAAAAAGGGGCCAAACATGACTGTCTAAATTGCAATTTACCTAAAAAATTAAAACAAAAATTAAGCACTTATCGTTAAGTTGTGTAATATATAAATCAAACAATGAAAAGCCAACGTTACGACTACTAATACATCAAATGAAGAGATAACTCTTCTTGAGGTCCTACCAATGCATCACTCATTTAGGTCTTCCTCAATTTTAACACTATTCCTTAGTTCTCAAAGGACCTTCTCCTATTTCTCACAATTGACTGATCCATTTGCAAGTCCCATTCATGTAAAAGAATTGCTTTTGAATTCGCGTTTATTGAAGATTAATTATCTCGTTATTAGTTTATAACTTCCATAGTTTTATGTCAAGTGGTCGATTATGACAAAAATAAAATAAAAATTTGTGGTGATTAAAAGCGAAAATAGTGATGGGGAAAATTAAAGAGACGATTTTGAATAACATTTAGATTTTTGACCGCATAGAATGTCGGAATTAATTTAATCTATATTTTAAATAAAATAGAAATAATAAAAATAACATTTTTTTTTTTATAAAAACTAATGGTTGAGTTTTTATCTTATATGCATACATGTTTTACACGTTTATGTCAGCATGCATGGTACTCTTTATATTTGCTCATCATGTGACATGTTGTATTGTTCACGTGATCAGGGTCATTTGTTTATGGTGCACCTTCGATCAAAGTGTTTATTGTTAGACAATTTATATGCAAGTAGCTCACAACTTTAGAGATTAGAGAGTTAGAGATTCACTACTTTAAAATTAAGGTAGTTGTCCAATAAATGAGTCGATCTATTTATAGACGCACGTTGAAACCTGAGCTTGCAATTGGCCACTGCCAGCACTAGTAGATCGAAGGATCCCGAAACCTAAAAACAACTTAATTTTCTTTGCTAGAACTGAAGACATACATTAGCAATTTTGAATTACAAAGTACAAATATGTTAAAGTTTTTTATTTGGAAAGGAGAATAACCACAAGTTTGTACAATTTAATATATAAATCCATAAAAAATAATTCCTTAATCCTCATTAAGCTAACACATATTATGGTATAGCACAATGAGGGAGAGGATATATAAGAGAAGGACATAAACAATTAAAATAGATTTTGGAGAGCATGAGAGAAGAAATAAAAATAAAGTAAAAATATATATTTTGAGAATCATTTGGGATAAGTTAGGGAGTAAATAGAAGCAAAAAAACAAATATTTTAGCACGTTTGCATTTATAGCTCTCGAGCATCTAGTCGTGCTCATTGCACCTCGGTGAAGACAAACTTGTCATAACAAAAACAAAGCGACGTGGGGAAAGTCAAAAGCCATTTAGAAATTGTAAAAGTATTAATTGTCCCTTCATTTGGAGGAGTACTCAACACGGGGAAATCGAACCCTCGTTGAACTCGAAAAGGAGTACCTAATGAAGAGGTGTGATGGTGAAAGTAATCTTGTGGTGGCCGTAATTTTTCTATGTGGAGAGCTGTAATTGTTATATTCGTAAGAAGACAAATTAATAAGCAAACCAAGCTCAATTCGTCCGTATCAAATGAATACTCTAGAAAACACAAAGGTCATCAACCACGTTATCACGCCTCGATCACATTAGCTATGTTTGTTGAGGGCATACGAACTTGTGCACATGTGTTAAGTCAAGGGAAGCTTGCAAAATACACATTGATTAGGGTTTTAGTGGGGAATCCGTTTTGGTCTAAATCCTCTTGGAACCTTCAAGGCACCAACATAAAAATCATCTTAATATTCCTGTAAACTAATGCAAATTTCAAAAGCATTAAAGAAGTATCTTTGTCTTTGTGGAAAAGGAAAGAAATGACCATGGTCTTACTTTCTAACTAAAGTTATACAAATACTAAGTTCTCGTAATTCCAATCAATGATGAAATTCAAGCAAATCATTAACTTCCACGTAATTTGAAGAATTATCAAGGGCTTGAATAACATATATGAAGTGCCGAAGGACTTGAAACGAAATTTTAAGGGCCAATGGATCCAAATTGAAACGAGGCGGCGCTAAAAACACGACAATAATTAGGTCGAGGTGATAAGGAAGAATATTCCTAGATGTTTGGGCCAGACAAAAGGGATATTCAAAGGAGGCAATATCTGGACACGTGTCAGGAGGAGAATCTCTTTTTATTCCTTTTCTTTTAATTTAATTAAAGAAGACAATTAGAGAGAGTGAAGGAAAGAGAAAGAAGGAATCTGCACAAAAGGTGTGGGTTGGAGGCTTGTACTTGAAGACTGAATTAGAAAGTGACTCCAATCTAATTCAATATAAAAAAAATTGTAATTTTAAAAATAAAATAATTATTTAAAATGTAAAATAATTAAACGAGTGACATGTCACCCATTTTTACAAAGTGAGTTCTTCGTTCTCATCGTTATCATCTCTACCCAGTATAAAATGTTTTGGGTTAAAATATAAAAATAAAACTATGCAGATCTTGACCTAAAAACAGACAATATTGTACAAGAGGGAGAAAATATTCCACAAATAGTATCACAGTTAAATCTCAACAAGAACTGTCTCTGATGGGGATGTTGGGGTTCTAATGGGGGAAGCTTGTGACAACCTATCCTATAAAGGTAAGAACAATCCAACATTCTGTTAATTGCGAGGGTCCAATCCATATCAAATAAGGTGCATAATTTCAAATCGCTTAGAAGAAATAAAAGTAAATAGTTTATATGTGAAGTTCTCGTTCTTATCTAGTACAAAAAGTTTTGAGATAAAAATCAACAACAAAATCGAGTAAGTTTCGACCCAAAAAAACATATTGTATTAAAGAAGCAAATGACTCCACAACTCTATGGCAAAGAAAGGGTTCCTCTCTCACTCAATGTTTGGGGAGAAACGTTCGTTACAGTTTTGACCTAGATCCGAAAAAGGATGGATAGTTCATAACCCTGAATAAAAAAATAATTAGAAAAAAAATTTAGAGAGAGAGAGACAGGTGAGAGAATGTTCTTACCTTGGCACCCACTTCATAAAAGTGAGTGCAAAAGATTCCCCAGCTATCTTAGAGCTAGTTTATCCCTTTTAAGCTTTGATGGTTTAATTTAGAGTCGTAGAATTGGAATTAAGATATTCCTCCCTTATACACTCTTATTATATTCCTCTCTCTCTCCTCTCTCCTCTCTCTCTCTCTCTCTCTCTCTCTCTCTCTCTCTCTCTCTCTCTCTCTCTCTCTCTCTCTCTCTCTCTCTCTCTCTCTCTCTCTCTCTCTCTCTCTCTCTCTCTCTCTCTCTCTCTCTCTCTCTCTCTCTCTCTCTCTCTCTCTCTCTCTCTCTCTCTCTCTCTCTCTCTCTCTCTCTCTCTCTCTCTCTCTCTCTCTCTCTCTCTCTCTCTCTCTCTCTCTCTCTCTCTCTCTCTCTCTCTCTCTCTCTCTCTCTCTCTCTCTCTCTCTCTCTCTCTCTCTCTCTCTCTCTCTCTCTCTCTCTCTCTCTCTCTCTCTCTCTCTCTCTCTCTCTCTCTCTCTCTCTCTCTCTCTCTCTCTCTCTCTCTCTCTCTCTCTCTCTCTCTCTCTCTCTCTCTCTCTCTCTCTCTCTCTCTCTCTCTCTCTCTCTCTCTCTCTCTCTCTCTCTCTCTCTCTCTCTCTCTCTCTCTCTCTCTCTCTCTCTCTCTCTCTCTCTCTCTCTAAATGCATGCAGAACAATCATGCAGCTTTCGAGACCAAAAAGAAAGTTGCATGAGGGAATGAGAACATCGATACTAATCCACAATTTGAATATGATCTTCCGATCCTCATCCAATGCAAAGAAATAAAAATTATATTAGTTTTTGAATAATGATTAATAAGTTTTCTTTAAATGATAGATTTGATTGATTAAGTGCAAGTAAAGTTCTCTGTTATCTTAGAGTTTGGTGAATCGAATTCTATTTTGACAGGACCTAAAAACTTAAAATAAAGACAAAAGTAATAGAATAAAATTATAGATTGATAGACAAATACACTTCAATTTTGATAGTAAAAGTCTCTCATCTACTCGTGATTTTTGTTACGTATTAAGATTTTAAAATTTGACCGTACAAATAATGATTTTTATTTGAATAATTAGGAGAAAACCATGCATGAAAAAGGACGGTCATGGAATAAACGGGTTTTTGATGCAAATAAATTAAAGAAAGAAAGAAAAATTAGACAAACTAAAGATAAAAGAAAGCATAAAAAAAGGTATCAAAGAAAGCAAAATTGTAAGGATGATTCATCCTTTAATACCGAGTTTGAATTGAAAAATTAAGACATAGCGTTGCTCAAGATGGTTACACGCAGATGTGTTAAACGATCGAGAATTAGTCTGTGAAAAATACACAATTGAATAAAAATTTGATAAACTCTTTTGTAACAATATAAATTGAATGGACGGGTTTTGGATTTGTCGAATAAATCGAGTAAATCGGTATGAGTTGTGTGGTTGGTTGTTTAACAGAAATTAAGGTACCAAAAAAAAATCAGGCTCCAAGCACATGACCCTTATTCCTTCTGTCAGAACCTCTCTTTCATTTTTCTCTCTTCTTTTTTTTAAGCCTTTTTCTTTGCTAGAAGTTACCATCCCTCTTTTCTTCCATTTGATCTCTCTCTCTCTCTCTCTCTCTCTCTCTCTCTCTCTCTCTCTCTCTCTCTCTCTCTCTCTCTCTCTCTCTCTCTCTCTCTCTCTCTCTCTCTCTCTCTCTCTCTCTCTCTCTCTCTCTCTCTCTCTCTCTCTCTCTCTCTCTCTCTCTCTCTCTCTCTCTCTCTCTCTCTCTCTCTCTCTCTCTCTCTCTCTCTCTCTCTCTCTCTCTCTCTCTCTCTCTCTCTCTCTCTCTCTCTCTCTCTCTCTCTCTCTCTCTCTCTCTCTCTCTCTCTCTCTCTCTCTCTCTCTCTCTCTCTCTCTCTCTCTCTCTCTCTCTCTCTCTCTCTCTCTCTCTCTCTCTCTCTCTCTCTCTCTCTCTCTCTCTCTCTCTCTCTCTCTCTCTCTCTCTCTCTCTCTCTCTCTCTCTCTCTCTCTCTCTCTCTCTCTCTCTCTCTCTCTCTCTCTCTCTCTCTCTCTCTCTCTCTCTCTCTCTCTCTCTCTCTCTCTCTCTCTCTCTCTCTCTCTCTCTCTCTCTCTCTCTCTCTCTCACTTTATTCCCATTGAACACACCCTAAAAAGAAGACGATCCACCCTTGATCCTCCTTGTGTTCACAAACAACATCTTCTTCCCTCTCTGTCTCTCTTCTCTCTCTAGACTCAAATTTCAGTTAGAGAGTGGAAGAGGCCAAATACCATCTTTTGTTCTTGTTTGTTCCCACATACCCTATTCCTATCTGAGCATGATAAGTCTTCCTGTCTAACAATCAAAGAAAGAAGAGAGAGAAAAATGGCTTCTTCTTCGGAACTAACCCTAGACTGCAAACCCTACACTTATTCCATGCTCCTCAAGTCATTTGCAGACTCACCACCCGATCAGACGATGCAGAAACTCGAAGACTTCCTCTCCCGCCTCGAAGATGAACGGCTCAAAATCAATGTTTTCAAAAGAGAGCTTCCTCTCTGCATGCAGCTTCTAACAAATGGTACAAATCTTCTGCTTTATTTTCCATTTTCATCCTAAAAAATTGAGGGTTTCAGTTTTAAGTTTTTTTTTTTTTTTTTCCTGATGAATTCAGCTGTGGAGGCTTCAAGGGTCCAATTACAGGCCTATAGAGCAAATGAAGAGCCAAAGCCAATTCTGGAAGAATTCATTCCTCTAAAACAGCCTGAAATTCTGAAGAAGTGCAAAATATATCAGATAATAAGGCAAATTGGATGATATCTGCTCAGCTATGGAGCCAAGCAAGCAACAACGAAGTGAAACCAGAGTTTTCATCAATGGTGTCTTCTAAAGAACCCAATAACGGCTTCAATGGCAGCCCGTCTAAGATCACTTTAGATAATAAACAGAGAAACGGTGGGGCCTTTCTTCCATTCTCTAAAGATCGAAGCGTTCGTCCAGCTCTTCCAGAATTAGCTCTTGCACCGGCGGAGGAGAAGAATGAGGTCCCGGCAAGAGAAAATTGTAGCAATGTGGGGATTGAACAAGAGAAAGGATCAGGTGGAAGTTCATCGATTGAGCAGATGATTTCTACTTCTTCTGCTGCGAATAATTCTACTGGCTCTCAAACTCAGAGGAAAGCCAGGAGGTGTTGGTCGCCGGAGTTGCACCGGCGATTTGTTAATGCTCTTCAAATGCTGGGAGGATCTCAAGGTGAGAAGATTAAGGGTTTTTTGATGAATTGAAAGAAGTTCATTGATTTGATGTTGAATGATAATTTGTGGTTTTGATGGAAACAGCTGCTACTCCAAAGCAAATTAGAGAGCTGATGAAGGTTGATGGTTTGACTAACGATGAGGTTAAAAGCCATCTTCAGGTTCTCTCCCTCTCTCTCTCTCTCTCTCTCTCTAATTCATATCAACCATACCTAATGGGTCATGCATACTCTTCTCTTTCTCTCTCACAAAAACTCTCTCTAAAACCTTTTTCTGCAACGTACTGAACTGTCACAGTGGATATTCAGAAAACAAGACCAAACAAACGAAAAGAAGACCAAACAAACATAATGATTACTTTATTTTCCCTGCACAGAAATACAGACTGCATACCAGAAGACCCGGTCCAACCCCACAAGCAGCCGTACCACCGCCGCCACCACTGGTCGTCCTCGGCGGCATCTGGGTGACACCGGAGTATGCAACTGCCGCCCACAGTGGTGCTGCCGCTCTATATGGTACACACCCGCCGCCGCATGCACCACCCCACTACTGCACTGCATCGCCGATGCCACAAGAGTTCTACGCAGCCCCACAGCCGCAGCAGCCACAGATGCACCACCCGATGCACCTCCACCACCAGCTTCATGTCTACAAGGCCACATCTCAGATGCAAAGCTTGCCGGAGACTGATATCAGGGGAGCCGGAGACCAGTCCGAGAGCATTGAAGATGGTAAGTCCGAGAGCAGTAGTTGGAAGGCTGAAAGTGGGGAAAATGGAGGAGAGAGAAAGGGTTTAGCCAAGCTGAGAGAAGATCATGGAGAGGACAGCAATGGCAGCGAGATTACTCTGAAATTCTGAGGCAAAGTTTCATTTTGGATTAGGATTAGTAATTTAGGCAGACCCATTATTATTATTTTTTTTCATTTTGGGACTAGTGTTTGTTCCAATTTCCATGCATAATTCTTAACTCATGTCAAAAAAACCTTAAAGTCTGTGAAAGTGAGAGATGGAGATAAAGGGCTTGTTTGATTTTCTTGTATGTTGAATTCATGTTTTTTTTTTTTTCTTTTTCGAAAAGATTGAACATTTCATCTTTTATATTTTGGAGTTTTCTTGGTTGGAAAATTGATGGATAATGAATCCTCCAACATTGGATGCTCTTCAATTCATGCTTTTAAGGCCACATGATTTGTTTATTTCATCAATGTTGAAATTGTGTTGCATGATATTCATAGTTTGATCCCCAATCGATTGGAACCGAACGCGAAGCTTGATCTTAGATTTGGCAGTTGTGTTAGTTGGATTCGATTTTTTTACTCGATTTTTATATATTTTTAAAAAATATATTGGTTTGGTTCGGTCGACCGAGAAATCTAAAACTGAGAAACTTGGTTTAACCCGAACGGGTCCTCTACCCTTAAACCCTAAAGTGAACAACGCACATAGTGCTCGTGAAATATACGAAACTTAATATCACCCATCTGCAGATCCTAAACAAAAAACTCAATTCGATCCATGTCCTACATCTGATCATCTCTTTCTTATGAAATTCGTAACAATCGCCGAATAAACCAAATTCAAATCGAATCCAAGAATTTATACTTTTAAAAATCGACCAAAGGGGTCGGAGATACACAACCTTTCCAATTGTAAACATTCTTTCAAATGAAAATATTAATCTTTGATTCATAAAAATGACATTCTTTCTTTACTTGTATGAATCAAAACTTCAAACTCAACAACAAAAAATCATTGTACACATAGTTTCTGCCAATAATTTCTTATTTAGTTTAAGTCGGATTCGAACAATGCAAGAAAAGAAGCAATCCGGAATCTTCATAAACCAAATTTCGTCGGTAGAAATCAGCAAATTTTCTTAAATCCGCAAAAGAGGAACCGAAATAAAACTTAAATCCGATACTATGATATTTTCCAAACGCATCATCATACAGAAGAAAGTTTACCCGACATTCCCTTCGTTCGAGTTTCATCACCATCATCGTCCTCGCCCCCTGCCTGTTTAGATGATGTTGATTCGCGCTGAGGTGGGCCTGTAACCGATTGCTGATAAAGAACACCGCCTGCAATGGTGAGGAGGAGGCAGACCAAACCAAATGGACTTGCATGTTTATCCCAAATCACCACATTGATGGCCACAGTAAGGAACTTATTAACCACACCCGTGACTGTAAATGCCGTAGCTGAAATCGCCTTTCTCCCAGCAAATCCGAAGAAACTTATCAGCAAACCAAAAACACACGATAAAGATACGGCAAAAAATGCATCAGTTTGGAACCAATTTCCAGCATTTGATTCAAGAGCAGCAAATACATCAACATATTCTCCGGTAAAGAACCAGAAAAACGGAGCCATCATTAAAGACATCAAATTGTTGTAAAAAACAAAACCCCAAGTGTTCAATCCGAGATTCGTCACCATATGTTTGATATATACCATCTCGGTCGTAATTGTCACCAAATACGCAAATGCCCACGAATAAGCAGTCACAGTAAAAGCCGAATCCGTGGCCACATATCCGACTGCTCCCCCCAAAATGATCAAGAGCGATAAAAAAGTAAGCTTTGATGGCCACGGCTGTTTTCGAAAGGCAGTGTCTGCTAAAGCAACCAATAGGGGAGTGCACGATCTGAACACGATAAACGTATCGACATTTGCGTGTCGAAGGAGATTCGTGTTGGTAAAGATTGCCAGGTAGAAAACTATGGCGGCCGGGAGAAATTTCTTGGCATTTTCTAATGTGAACGGATCATGGTTTAAAGAACCTAATTTACCCAAAATCCAAACACCTAAAGCAGATGTTAGATACTGCAGGGCAGTCAATAGGCCAGGATAGTTGAATTTAGTAATGGCGAATTTATTTATCACAGCTAGCAAGCTAGAACATAGCGCATACCCAACAACAAGACTGCTCGTTGTGTATTGTGGCTTAGAAGCATCAAACCGATTGGAAGACATTCCAACTCAGATTCAAGGAGAAAAATCACGAAACTGAGAACTCAGACAAGCATATAAATCGGAGCTGAGTAAAATGCGGTACGAGAAGAATTTAAAGTTGTCTAGATCTACTCTGAATTCAGAAATGAACGATGAGGAGTCAACAAGAATCTCAGAACCCTCACAAAAGTCAAAATAAATTTATATTCAGATTCTAAGAACCCAATTGAGCGAGGGTGATTCAAAATCAACAATAAAAACAGATACCCAGATCTTGAACGTTGCCGAAGAGAAACTAAAAATCACCGGAGAGCCCTTCTGCAGGGTCAAATGGGGGAAGAGAGAAATAACTAGGAAATGGGTGCGACGCAAAATCAGGAGGAGGAAAAATAGCTCAAACGGGGTTTAGAAGCAGAGAAAAAAAATTACAGGAGGTGATTATTTCGCAGAGAAACAATCGTTGGACGCCACAACACCCCATTTGACAGGCTAATCGTCGAGGCTGAGAGATCTGTAGAAAAATTAGTAGAAGAAACTCGGTCGGTCTAACGCAAAAATTAATAATCAGAAACAGTATGAATTTAATTTTCTCTGGGTTAGAGAGAAAGAGAGAGAGAAAGTCGTCCGCAGGCCCATCTTCTGTTTGTGCAACAGACGCCATTGAAGCCCAAATGTAAATGTCCAAGACGAAGATCTCCTCCTTATTTGTCATTGGATATAATCATACAAACATTGCATTCTTCATCAAATCTCATGCAGAAAATTCCTCTCTTTTTTCTCGCTGAAAGAAGGTCATTCCTTGCTATTTCCATGGACCCATTGTCGGTCTTATACAATATTACAAGAGCAATTCTAGCCTACAATCAAGCATAACCGAATATACACTTTCCTTATACTAATTACAATTAATACTAAAATATTATTTTATCACGTATAATCTATCACACCCATGCAGTTGAAACGGAAGGGTGACGAACGTTGAGACTGTCCCAAAAATCTTCAAACAAAATCAATGGTAAACCCTTCGTAAATATATCAGCTATCTGATGGCGCGACGGGACATGGAAGACACGAACCTGTCCACGAGCAACCTTTTCGCGAACAAAGTGAATATCTATCTCGATATGTTTAGTGCGCTGATGTTGAATAGGATTGCCATAAAGATATATTGCACTAACATTATCACAGTATACCAAGGTAGTTTTCTTAATAGGACAATGAAGTTCCAAAAGGAGGTTGCGTAACCAACAAGACTCAGAAACCACGTTAGCCACCCCTCGGTACTCCGCCTCCGCACTAGAACGAGATAAAGTTGGTTGCCGTTTAGAAGACCAAGAAATCAAATTATCACCAAGAAAAACACAATACCCAGAGGTGGAGCGTCTGGTGTCTGGACAACCACCCCAATCAGCATCTGTATAAGAAAGGAGAGTGGTAGTCGAAGATGGATAGAGATGCAACCCATGATCAAGTGTACCCTGAATGTAGTGCACAATGCGCTTGAGGGCGTGCATATGCTCGTCCCGCGGGTCATGCATGAACAAACAAATTTGTTGCACAGCATAAGAGATGTCGGGTCTCGTGAATGTAAGATATTGCAGAGCACCCACAAGACTTCGATAATGGGAAGGGTTCTCATACGGTGTGCTAGAATTAGCACTCATCTTCTGTTTAGTATCAACCGGTGTGGGAGAAGGCTTGCAAGTAGAAATACCGGCTCTCTCGATAATCTCAGTTGCATATGTCCTCTGAGATAAAAACAAACCTCCTACATGTCGTCTGACGGCAATACCTAAAAAATCACTCAAAATGCCCAAATCTTTCATAGCAAATTTTGAGCTAAGAAGAGATATGATAGACTTGCGAAGAGCATCAGAGGAAGCAGTCAAGATAATATCATCAACATAGAGAAGAATGTAAGCCGTATCATGACCATGACGGTAAATAAATAACGAATGATCAGACCGGCTATGAGTAAAACCAATAGTAGAAGCGTAATCCACAAATCGCTTATACCAGGTCTGAGTGCTTGCTTGAGCCCATACAGGGATTTCTTGAGCAAACAAACATAATTAGGATGAACGGGGTCGCGGAATCCCATGGGCTGATACATGTACACAGTCTCTTTTAGTTCTCCATGCAGGAAAGCATTTTTCACATCAAGTTGGTGGATGGACCATGCTTTAGAGAGAGTTAAACTGAGTACAGTGCGAATGGTTGCCGGTTTGACCACCGGATTAAATGTGTCACCACAGTCTACGCCAACCTGCTGAGTCTTGCCATCACCTGCAAGACGGGCTTTATGCCTCTCAAAAGAACCATCAGATCTTTCTTTATGAGTAAAAATCCACATAGACCGAATAATATTAACACCCGACGAACGAGGTACTAATGCCCACGTCTTATTTTTAATAAGAGCATTATATTCGTCTTCCATGGCCATTTTCCAATTCGGGTCACGAAAGGCAGACATGGGGTTGCGAGGGAGTGGAGATTTAGAAACACTAGTATGGAGGTCGTAGGGAAGTTTGGGTTTAAAAATCCCAGTTGACTACGTGTGGTAGGTCTGTGGACTGGTATAGGAGTAGGTGGGGCTAGACGGCTGGCAGTGGATGGACAAGGCACTAATCTATCAGTAGCAGGGCCTATGTAGGTGGGAATGTGGGCCGAGGAGAGGATGGGTGAGGTCGACCGAGGGTCTTGTGGTTGAGGGGGATGAGGTGTGATGTCTCGGTGAGGAGATGGTGTGTTTGTTTGTGAAGTCAAATGGTGGATCAAATATGGAGACAAGTCCTCATGCAAGAAATCGTAAGTAGGAGGATTTAGACTATGCAGTTTAGCAAAAGGAAAATGTGTCCCATCAAAAATGACATGTCTACTAATAATGATTTTTTGAGAAGATAAATCATAACATTTGTAACCACGATGATTGGAAGGGTAACCCAAAAAGACACATGGGACCGAACGAGGTTGAAGTTTGTGAATAGTGTGGAGGGAAAAAGAGGGTAGCATAAGCAACCGAACACCCGGAGATGAGAATAAGATGGATCTTTTTGATAAAGAATTTTGAGAGGGGGCTTGATAGAAAAGGGGAAGGGGGTTGCTTTGGCGGATAAGAGTTCCAACACCACTATAGGCCTCTAGTGAGTCCCAAAACCATCTGATGAACAAGCCGATTATCGGATACTGGAGCGCCAACATTCTTGAGTTGATCTGACAATCCCTTGAGACGTTGAGAATACGCAGAAGCATTCGGAAAATCCTCCATGTTGGTATGAGAAAATTCCTGTTCCAGTGTTACGGCCCGAGAGTTTTTGTTGTCTTGAAATAGATCTTGCAATCGATTCCAAGCCTCCATGGCCGTGGAGTCGGGCTCAATGATGGTATGTAATAGATCAGGGGAAATCGTGGCATAAATCCACTGAAGAACCGTAGCATCTAAAGTCGACCATAACTCTTTTTCAGGCATCAGTGGTGGCCGACTGATCGAGAGCTTTTTCCGGTGGGATAATGTGGTGGAGGACCTTATGAGATCTGGCATGGATTTTAAAGAGCTCCGCCCACGTAGAATAGTGGACAGTTTCCATTTCAAGGGTAATTGAGATATGATTCTTGATGTTGGAGACAGCAAGAGCTGGGTGGAAGGTTGATTTGGTGTCAGTCATGGTGGCCAACGGTAGAGGAGAGAAAGATTGGATGAGAACCACTAGGGCGCAGTGGAAGAAGGAAGAAGATTCCCTGGGGCTCTGATATTATGAAAGAAGGTCATTCCTTGCTATTTCCATTGACCTATTGTCGGTCTTATACAATATTACAAGAGTAATTCTAGCCTACAATCAAGCATAACCGAATATACACTTTCCTTATACTAATTACAATTAATACTAAAATATTATTCTATCACGTATATTCTATCACTCTCACAATCTAGTAGATAAATTAGAGTTTGGTGGAAGTATAACCATAATTTTCTAACAAATAATGAGCTAAAGTTCGTAAATTTCTCCGAACCTGTGACAAATATTAAATATTAGTAATCTATATAATTTTATTTTCGAGTTATCTTGTTGTTGGTCGTAGAAAATTACTTTGAGTGCACATTGTTTACTACTTTCGTTGCTCAATTAACTGCCTTAACTTGTTAATCACAACCCTTCATTTTTTCAAACAGCTCGTTAAGATATCCTATAGTTTGATATTCTTCTTTAACCCATACAAGAAAGTCATCATGTCTTCAATCAACGCAAAAACTTAAAGAAGATTGCATCTTTTTGCTATGACTAAATGTAGTCCCGAGCTCGAGAATGGAGCTCTTGAGCGATAATCAGAACTTCAATATTCTTTCGCAAATAATATTTTTCATTCCTCCTACGTTAATCCGTTTGTGACAAGTAACACATCGACAAAAATCTAAGAACGACAGCATATAAATCATTATACAGTGAGGTCTTTCTCAAAAGTATGTTTAACAAGTAGTTTGTTCTTATCTAGTCAAATGTTTTTATGTAATCATCATTAATATTTGTCTCTTTATTGTTCCAAATCTGAATTTCTCAAATAGGAATTGAATTTCTTGAGATACAACAATGTAAATCTCTATGCAAAAGTATGCACAATTTTATGTTTATTAGAACATAATGTTACAAAAATTTGAGAAAAGAAAACACAAGATGATATAGAGGAGAAGTACAACTCTACCTTTTTTTTATTAATCAATCAGCCTTTTGTAGGCTATAACACCAACGGAAATAAGCACAAAAATAGCAACAAACTTGACCACTAACTAAGACTGGGCAACTAAAGCCACGTTCCAACAAACCCACTACTGCAACCTTGTTCCTAAATGTTAGGATTATTAACAATGACCAAGTAAAAGAACTTAATTAATGACACGTGCCATAACATTCCCTCCCTTAAACTGAAAAGTTTCAGTTTAATGAGTTCTCCATTACGTAAACACCAAGCAACTTTCTAAGTTTCTGAAATGCCGGCAACTTAAGAGGCTTGGTAAAGATATCAGCAACTTGATCTTCACTTCTGCAGTAGATGAGATCAATGATTCCTTCTTTTGTCAAGTTTCTTAAGAAATGAAACCTGACATCTATGTGCTTGCTTCTTCCATGTAGTACAAAATTTCTGGAGAGTTTTATTGCTGAATTGTTGTCACAATAAATTGTGGTTGCTCCTTCTTGCTTGAAATGAAGTTCCTCAAGAACATTTCTTAACCAAATAGCTTGACATGTACAGGCTGTTGCAGCAACAAACTCTGCTTCAGTTGTTGATAAGGTTATAATTGGTTGTTTTTTTGAAGACCACGAAACAGCTCCCGAGCTCAAAATGAATGCGTAACCAGAAGTGCTCTTCCTATCATCTGAATCTCTAGCATAGTCATTGTCTGTAAAGCCAAACAAAATTTGACATTTCTCCTTTCTTATAGAATAGCCCAAACTTCATGGTACCTTACAAGTAACAAAAAATCCTCTTTGCTGCTATAAGATGCATCTCTTTTGGACACTCCATGTACCTGCTAATAAGACTTACAGCATACATTATATCTGGTCTTGTGGCTGTCAAGTACATCAAGCTCCCAACAATTTGCTCGTACAAAGTGCTATCTACCTTCTTTCCTTCAGGATCTTTAGCTAGCTTGAGATTTCCCTCACATGGTGTGCTAACAGAATTGCAATTCTGCATCTGAAATCTACCTAAGATTTCTTGAGCATACTTCTTTTGAGAAATAAAGATACCATCAGCAGTTTGCATCACTTCTATGCCAAGAAAATAGTGCATGAGACCAAGATCAGACATATCAAATTCAAGCATCATAGATAGCTTGAATTTTTCAAACATAGCACTATCATTTCCCGTATAAATCAAGTCATCAACATATAGGCAAATGATAAGCATCTTCTCGTTATCTTCAGATTTGACAAAAAGTGTGTGTTCATATGGACATTTCTTAAAACCCTCCTTTAGAAAGTAATTCTTAATACGACTATACCAAGCTCGTGGTGCTTGTTTTAGTCCATAAAGAGCCTTATTCAATTTATAGACTTTATGCTCATTACCAACCTTAATATAGCCGGGAGGTTGATCGATGAAAACTTGTTCTTCCAAATCTCCATGCAAGAATGCCGATTTCACATCCAACTGGAAGATGGGCCATGATTTTTGTGCTGCTAGAGCAATAACTAGTCTGATTGTGTCATGTCTTGCCACCAGGTGCGAAGACTTCTTTGTAGTCGATCCCGTACTCTTGTTTGTAACCTTTTGCCACCAGTCGTGCTTTAAATTTGTCGAGTTCTCCATTCTTGTTCAACTTAGTCTTGTAAACCCACTTCACACCAATTGTCTTTTGATCTCGTGGAAGCTCCGTTAACTCCCAAGTATTGTTTTTCTCAATTGCCGCTATTTCTTTATCCATAGCCTTTCTCCATTTAGAGCCTTTGACAGCATTTTCAAAAAATGTTGGATCAGAATCTGAAAACAAAACAAAGTGAGTTAATGAATCTTCAGGATGGTCTACACTTAGTTCATAATCCTCCATCCACGCAGGTTGTCTTCGAACTCGTTGCGGTCGTTCGTCTAATATTTCATCACCAGAATTGCCTGGACTATTTGCTGGTTGATCATCAACTACAGGTTGGGCATCTAAAGGCTGTTGCCTTTCTTCTCTTATTTCTCCATCAAAATCAGCTTGTATGTGTTGTTCACCATTGTTTTTACTCCAGATCCAGAACTGCTTCTCATCAAAAATCACGTCACGACTAATGACAATTTTCTTAGTGATATGTTCATACAATTTGTATGCTTTTGACTGTTCACTAACACCAAGAGAAAAACATTTTTCACCTTTGTCATCGAGCTTGCTTCTTTTCTGATCTGGAATGTGGACATATGCTATACAACCAAAAACTCTAAAATGTTCAACGCTTGGTTTGTAGCCACTTCATGCTTCTTCAGGTGTCACATTTTGGACAGCTAAAGTTGGACTTCTGTTCAATATGTGGATGCTCCAATTGATCACTTCTGGCCAAAAATTCTTTGGCATTCCGCTTGTTGTCAGAACAAACCGCACCATGTTTAGAATTGTACGATTCTTTCTCTCTGCAACGCCATTCTGTTGTGGTGTATAGGCTGCTGTAAGTTGCTTCTGAATTCCATGTTCCTCACAGAAATTTACAAATTCAGCCGAGTTGTATTCACCACCACGATCACTGCGAAGAATCTTTATTGGAACACCTGCTTCTTTTTCAACCAGAACTTTGAAACTTTTGAAAGCTAAAAAAGTTTCTGATTTTTCCTGCAGAAAATAAACCCAAGTTTTTCGACTATAGTCGTCAATAAACGTTATAAAGTAACGTTTTCCACCATTTGATGTCGGATTGATGGGTCCACATAAATCTGAATGAACTAGCTCCAACACCTTTTTCACTCTCCTTGACTGTCCTTTTGGAAATTGCTCCCGATGTTGTTTACCAATAACACACTCTTCACATATTTGAGAAGGAATACGAATTTGCGGAAGACCCATCACCATATTCTTTTGTTGCAACATGTTTAAGCCATTAAAATTCAAGTGCCCATACCGAAAATGCCATAGCCATGCTTCATCTTTTACTCTGGTGGAAAAACATGCTTGAGTGGTGTTGTCGAGATACAACGGAAACATCCGATTTGCTGTCATGTTGACTGCAGCGATTAAGCCCAATTTTTCATCTTGAATCCGGCAAACTCCATCCTTAATAGAGATTTCATATCCCTTCTCTTGAAGCTGGCCAACACTAAGCAGGTTAGTTTTCAAATCTGGAACAAAAAAGACATTGGAAATAACCTGCTCAGTATTTCTTTTGGTGCTAATTTGTACACTTCCTTTGCTCATAACAGAAACTTTGGAGTTATCACCAAACGATACGGTGTTCCGAAATGTTTCATCTAACTCCGAAAACATCATCTTATCTCCACACATATGGTTGCTGCAGCCTGTATCTAAATACCACATGTTCTGGTGGATTTCTTCCTTCATATGGTATGTCATCAAAAGAGAAATTTTTTCTTCTTGCTCTACAAAATTTGATTTCACACCACGATTTCTATTGAGATTAGTGTAACATTCTGATTTGTAATGACCATACCTGTGACATCTGTAACATTCAATGTTTGATTTGTCAACAAACTTTGATTTTTCCTTGACTGATTAAAATCAGTTTCTTGATCCTCCTCTGACTTGTTGTACCTATTTCTGTCCTTCCTTCTTGGATTTCCACCAGGACCTGTCGCCTTCAATGCTTGCTCCTCTTTATCTTGCAAGACAACCTTTCTTTCATGAACCAACAATGAGCTCTGCAATTCATCAATTGAAAGAGAATTTATATTTTGTGATTCTTCTATAGAACAAACAATGAAATTAAATTTAGGTGACATTGATCGAAGGATTTTCTCCACAATTGTGACATCCTCCATTTTCTCTCCATGGATACGCATCTTGTTAGCGATTGTCATCGTTCTCGCGAAGAAGTCTGAAACTGACTCGCCTGACTTCATGCGTAGATTCTCAAATTCAGTCCGAAATCCTTGAAGCATCACCCGCATCGCCCTCGTGTTTCCTCGATGCTTCTTCTTCATTGCATCCCAAATATGCTTTGAAGTGTCTTTGCAAAGAATCGTCTCCAAGGTCGACCGATCAATGGCCTGGAAAAGATAGTTCTTGGCTTTAAGATCCTTAAGCTTCAATGAGTCTAATTCAGACTGTTGCGCTGCTGTCAACATTACTCCAGCCGTTGGTTCTGCTACTCCAGATTCCACGACATGCCAATATTCTTTAGACCTCAAGAAGTTTTCCATCAGCATACTTCAATGATTATAGTGACCATCAAAGCGTGGGATAGCAGCTGGCACAAAATTTTCAGATGCCATTGTTTTTCACTGGCTCTGATACCAATGTTACAAAAATTTGAGAAAAGAAAACACAAGATGATATAGAGGAGAAGTACAACTCTACCTTTTTTTTATTAATCAATCAGCCTTTTGTAGGCTATAACACCAACGAAAATAAGCACAAAAATAGCAACAAACTTGACCACTAACTAAGACTGGGCAACTAAAGCCACGTTCCAACAAACCCACTACTGCAACCTTGTTCCTAAATGTTAGGATTATTGACAATGACCAAGTAAAAGAACTTAATTAATGACACATGCCATAACACATAAGTTATAGTGAGAGTCATAATGTCATCACCGTAAGTACACTCTTCTAATTGTATGCCATTTTCCGGAAAGTGGGTCGATCTATAAAAGATTTTAGAATGGAGTTCTCGAGCAATAATCAGAATTTTAAGATTCTTGTACAATATATTACCTTATTTGGTGTCCCCTGAATGTATCCTAATTCCTTTGATCTGCCATGAACGAGAGGATTGAAAGACACGAGAGACAGAGAAAGGAGAAAGAAAATAATGTCTTTTTAAGTTATTGATGGAAGACGAAGAAGAAGAGGAGGAAGTTAAAGAAGATGAATGATGCATTAAGAAAGTCAACACATTCAAGTTTAACCGGAATAAAAACATGTTATGAAATTGTGAAATAAGATATTATCTGCTTTGATCCAAAGCTTAAATAAGAAATTTATTTTTATCCCAATTACGTCTTGTTAATCTAGAAAAACAATTTTCATTAATTTAAGATTCAGTCGTAGGTATTATAATGGAGTAATATTAGGTTTACCAAATCACAAAACAAGAAGAATAACAGCTTAGACTAAGAAATCAAACTATTTAATTTATTCCATATTTTGAAGATCAACTAACTCAATTTAATTTCCCATTTCCATTTCTTTGTTCCTCTTTTATTACAATTTATTATTATTTTTGGCTCCAACTCGATCAAACTCACCCCAGGAGATTTGGAGAGTAAGCCTGTTGATTTTATTGATTATTCAAATGATTATTAATTAAACTAATTCGTGGTTAGCACGTGTATAACAACCTTAATCCATAATCAAACCAAAGTAGATAACTTGAAAAACCCTCTTGGGATTAAAAAATATTAATTTTATTGATGTTACGACCTGCATGTGGCTAATTAATCCTTAATTAATTCAACCCAGATGACATGATATAATCAGAAAACGTCATCAGACTTCAGAGGACTATCTGTGCAAACATAATTAATTAATAAAAATAAAAACCCTGGGATTTCCAAAACAACAGATACTATATTCTAGATCTCCAACATCGTACTCTGCTTTACAGAAATGGAGAAATCATGCAGCCGGAGCAAAGTCATATGCGTCTCCGTCGTCGTCGTCGGTCTCTCTATCTCCTTCTACGACAGGATCTGAAGCACAACATCTTCCCTCATCGCCGTTCTGGTAGAGCTCGCAGAGGAAAGAAATGGCTTCCGATGTCATGTCCATTTTTCAGGAGCTTCAAAAATGGGTTTTCGAAGAAGGATGGAGAGATGAAAAACTAGGGTTATCTTTGAAGCGGGTTTAGATCGGTGAAGAACAAGAGGAGAGGCGGAACAGTTTTATAGATACAAAACGCAGCGTCGAGGTCGTCTGGCGCTGGCAATCCACGTGGAGAACGTGGCGTTCGTGCATGAAGAGTGTGCATGGACACGTGGATTAATTGGAAGTTGCCACGTGTGATGAGAGGATGACAAATCCACAAGAAGGTTGTTTTCAACGTAAGGTTGTGACCAAGAAGTCGTGTGTTAGAGAGAGAGAGAGAGAGAGTATATTTCCATGAAGATATTTTCCTTTATATCTTTCGACCTTTATTTCCCAGTCTACTCTCTCTCTCATGGCAAGAGGAAAAAGTGATGTAGAGAGAATATAACGCGATGTTGTCACTCTCTCATCCATGAGTGGAGATTATGAAAACGGTGTTAGTTTTTGTCATCTACGTTAAAAAAACGTTTAAGTCACGCATGTGTTGTGCGCATGATGGCGATAGCGAGCCCTAACCATAGGAAAAGCAAAGACGAATGATGACCAAATCCTCCCATGCTACGATCTCCTAATTTTTCATCATCGTCATCAATGGCAAAGATCGCAACACAAGGGGTTTGATCGTTGTTCGTCTTTCTTTTCCCTAAAGTCAGGGCTTTGTTCTTGCCACCACGTGTGTGACTTAACGATTTCTAAAGGAAGAGAGTATTTATTGTTAATATGCGTAACTATAATTTACTTTTAAGATGCTTTCAACATTATAAAATTATAGAAATTATGGTTTAGTTATTAATACTTCTGTATATTTAATGTTTCAGTTATTATTTAAAGAGGACTTTCAACATTTTGAAATTAAGATTTTAAATCTTGAATTTAAACTTGATAAATCAATTTGAATTTTTTTTTAAAATTTTCAAATTAAATTTTTAAATTGAAAAAAATAAATTTTAAAATTTAGAGCGTTACCGGTATTGACCCAAAATGAAACGTCAATTTTGCAAGTGAGTTTTTTTTTTTTTTGATAAAGTGATATATTACCAATATCACTATTGAAGGCTATTTGAAAAGCCCAACCCAATACTGGATCAAATTTTTAATGGGCTGGCCCATTGTTATACTCGACGAAAGATATATATTCATGCCATTGGTGTACGGTTTGGAGGACGTGCAGAAAAACACCATTTCTTGTAGGTGGAAACTGAGAATCCGAAGGAGGAAGCGAGAGAGAATTCCAATGGCGACGGCAGTGCTCGATTTCAAGCAACCGGAGGCTGCGTTGGAGGAGAATTGCTCCGCTAAGCCAGCTGCTAAGCAGGGCGAGGGTCTTCGGCAATACTATCTCCAACATATTCATGAGCTTCAGCTCCAGGTTCGCCAGAAGACGCACAATCTTAACCGACTCGAAGCTCAACGAAACGAGCTCAATTTTCGAGGTGATTTGATATCATTTTTTTTTTTTTTTTTTTTTTTGCACCTGGCCCTAATTTTTTCTTAATCTGCTCTTTATATTTAGATTTGTTGAGTAACTGGAGAATTTTGTATTACTTATTTTTTTTCTGGATTGTTTCAATTTCTTAGATTATATTTGGATTTTGAATAATTTTATTATGCACTTTGACTCTGAGAAATTGGTACATTGGTTTTAGTTAATCTGCCGACCAATAATTTATCATAAACATGTGGGAGGAAGGGATAAAGGCCATGTTGATCACTAAGACTTGAGTGGAGAATGTAAAATTTTAATTTTAAAAGCTGGAATTGTCATCTTCAGTTGTGATCCGCCCTGAAACCCCATCTGTGCTTTTATTGGAGCAAAAATAGGATGTAATCAGAAACAAATTTATGTGGTAATAATTGTTCTCAATTCCTATTTTGCGAGGGAGAGAAGTCAAAAGTTTAAAATAACTCAGCTGAATCAGACATGTCTACTTAGTGCCTATCCGTCTCTCGAAAACCAGTCCTGAAATATGTAATAAATCCTTGCTTTTATTTATGGGAAGTTTCAAAGTAGTTTGACAGTACCTCTCATAAGGTTGGTCCATGCCCTCTCCTGTCCCTGTTTGATTCACTCTTTCTTCACCAGTGCCATTTATGGTAGCGTTGTGCTTATAATATGCACAAAGGTAACTTATTTTCCTAAAATGCCACCATTCTCTTCTGTATGTTGCGTTATAATGTTACTGCAAGCTTTTTTCTTTTTCTCTTTGCTTTCTCTTTGCTTCATATTTCCCCTTGTTTTATCAATTTGAAATCCCCTGAATCTGTCATCACAGTTAAGTTTTGAGTATGAATTGAAATTGGACAGTGAGAATGCTGAGGGAAGAATTGCAACTGCTTCAGGAGCCTGGTTCATATGTTGGTGAAGTTGTCAAAGTTATGGGGAAGAATAAGGTTCTAGTCAAGGTAAGTGATCTAATGCTCTGTTGTTCTATAGGTGTCCATTTTAAATAAATACTCCTACCAATGAAAACCTTCACCAGCTGCATGGCAGCGTAGCTAATGATTTCTTTGTGTAATGTTGATTGCAATTGTGAGCTCACAATCATATCATATGTTATATTATGCTATTAGATAGTCTTAGTGGCCATCTGAATTCTACAATTATATTTTCTTCACTATGAACTTTGAGAAACTCCACGATTTTCGATGCATTATAAGTTGTCTAAAGAGTCCGGACCTTGCCATATGGCTGTAATGACTAAACTGTAGAAGGTTAGGATCTTTAGCACAACTCTTCTGGAAAGCACACGAAGTCACTGGTTATATTTTATCCATGCTTTCCAAAAGGACAAATTTGGAGTTTTTGGAAGTCATGATGAGGTAAAAACAAATGGGGTAGCCAGAAGCAAGTTGTGTGACTACTTTCCTTCTTAAGTTTTTTGTTAATCAATGATTGAAATGGTATATGAAATTGTTTAGCTAGAGTGAAATTGCAATATGTCAGCTACAAAAATGATTGAAACGTTAATTTTTTCTAGCCACACTCTGTTTTTCGTCTCTTTTTCTGATCATGACAGTGGGTGTGTACCAAGTTCAATCAGCATATAAATCATTAGTTGCTTGCATATTCAGTTTCTGCTCATCAAATGATTAACGTTGAACCTTACATGCATGATAAAACTATGATGTTAAATTGCTAATTTTATTTTTATACCCATTTTTCTTTATTTACTTGAAAGGTTCATCCAGAAGGAAAATATGTTGTTGATATTGATAAAAGTATTGATATCACAAAAATCACGCCATCGACTAGAGTTGCGCTTCGAAATGACAGCTATGTTCTTCATTTGATACTTGCCGAGCAAAGTAGATCCTTTGGTTAATCTCATGAAAGTTGAAAAGGTTCCCGACTCTACTTATGATATGATTGGTGGTCTTGACCAACAAATTAAGGAGATAAAAGAGGTTCATTTCTTGAGCCTTTATCATCATTGTATTTTATTCATTGATCTTAGGCCATCAAAATTTGTTTTAATTATTGGCTGATCTACTCTTTTGTATTTCTGGTATTTCCCTAGGTTATTGAACTTCCTATCAAGCATCCAGAGTTATTTGAGAGTCTTGGAATTGCTCAACCTAAGGTGACATAACCAGCAAACGTATTTTCTTCTTAGTTAATTTCTTTATTCTTTTTCTACCTCTCTCATTTGTTAGTTTTATTTAATATAGGGTGTCCTGCTGTATGGACCACCTGGTACAGGAAAAACATTATTAGCAAGGGCAGTGGCTCATCATACTGATTGTACATTTATCAGGGTGTCTGGTTCTGAATTGGTGCAAAAGTACATTGGAGAAGGGTCTCGAATGGTGAGGGAACTTTTTGTCATGGCCAGGTTGGTTCAGTTTCATATTCTATTTGTAACTCTTGCTATAAATGGCCTTTTTAGCTACTGATAGGTGTAGTCCAGAGTGCACTACTCCTACTCTCATGGTTTCCCTTTTTTTTTTTCTTTTTTACTTTTTTAAATTTCCCTTGCGATGGAATCCAGGAACAAAGTTTTCTGTGTTTGGGACTGTGTGCGTACTTACCATGCACATTACTTGAGTTTATTTTGGAAATGATCTTCTCATTAGCTGAAGAGTCTGGATGGGATATAACCTGTATTATACTGCATTAAGATAGTAACCATTTTATTAATAATATTTTCTTACATTTGTTGTGCAGGGAACATGCTCCTTCTATTATTTTTATGGATGAAATTGATAGCATCGGATCTGCTCGAATGGAATCTGGCAGTGGAAATGGTGACAGTGAGGTGCAGCGAACTATGCTAGAGCTTCTCAATCAACTAGATGGATTCGAAGCATCAAATAAGATCAAGGTAGTGCCTGTGGTATTGTGTTGTAGAATCAATAAATTGAAAGCAAAATAGTAAAATGTTGAACTTCAACTAATAACCAATTCTGCTATATAGGTTTTGATGGCCACCAATCGAATTGATATTCTTGATCAAGCACTTCTTAGGCCAGGACGAATTGACCGGAAGATCGAGTTCCCAAATCCGAATGCAGACTGTATGCGAATTCTTGGATATGCTCTTTTTTTTCAATTAATTATAGAATGGTATGAAGTCAATAATTACAAAGTTGGTTTAATATTTATATGCAGTCTCGTGGGGACATCTTAAAGATTCACTCAAGAAAAATGAATTTAATGCGTGGGATTGATTTGAAAAAGATTGCTGAGAAAATGAACGGGGCATCTGGTGCAGAACTCAAGGTAAGTTCCATGTATTAGAATATATCTTTTTTCTCCCTCTCCCTGGCCTACATGTTTCAAAATTAATTCCCGTCTTTCAGTCCCTCAATTACTGCTAGTTGGATAACATAGATGGATTTAGCTATGTTCAAGAAATGGAAATGGAAATGGAATTATTTTATTTTTTGACCTTTTAAATTCATTTTTCAGAACTTGAGTCATGCCAGCCTATTCATTTTTTTTAAGTTAAAAACAAGTGGGGAAGTTAACGCAATAATTTCTAGTTAGTTCCAGTGAATTGAAAATTGGAATTTGCTGTGGTAGGATAACGTAATACGAAATATAGTTGTGAGGGATGTGTATTTCATTATATCTGAAATTTGCAGGCCGTCTGCACCGAAGCTGGAATGTTTGCTCTGAGAGAGAGAAGGGTACATGTAACTCAGGAAGATTTTGAAATGGCCGTGGCCAAGGTGATGAAGAAGGAGACAGAGAAGAACATGTCGTTGAGGAAGCTGTGGAAGTAGGAAAGGTACTGCTTACTATTTTCTTCAGAATATTCCATTCAAGTTGTTGGATTTTCTTTCTCTGAGGTTGATAGATAGTTTAAAAAACACACCATACTTTTAAAAGACACTGCTTACTTTGTTAAGTCTTAACTTTTATAAGTTACAGTACCAAACGCAGGCTCTTTCTTTCCTGCTAGTTGTGGTTTCACTGTTCAGTTCTACGTAGTGTACCTTTGGGTCGTGGTCTGTTAGTCAATTGATAATCACATTTTAAACTTGTATCATTGTTAATGACAAAACTCGGTCTCCTTTTCGGCTGACTTTCAGATCTTTAGAGTAATCTTTGAAACGATTTGGACCAAGTGATTGAGAATTGAGATGACTTCTCATTTATTTGGATGATGTTTTCATGGCAGTTTTGTATTGTTGTAATTTTTTTGATAATCACAGTTAACTGTGCTTTTAAAATACTCAGTAGTGAAAAAAACATCAGTTGTATGGTAAGTTAACGTCTTACAAATTATTTATTAATTTTATTTGTTTGAAAATTATGATATTTAATTATTAAATTATAGAAAAGACAGAAAAGCGCAGAAGAAAAGGTGGGTGGTTATGTAAGTCTAGTTCTTTGATGGTGGCTTGTAAAATGTGTTTGGATTAGTAGTCTAGGAAACCATTATGTAAGTCCTAGGTTGTAATTTTGGACTCATAATCGAGATCATTCAAAAAAGCTTAAAAAATGAGTCGAACTAAAACTAGAACCAGAACCGAATCTGAGTCTGGACATGAGAGATTGAGTTGACTCTAGAGTTGCACTGGTCCCCTTCATAATGTATCTGCATAGCAGGTGACAGCTCTTTTGGACCATTTTCCTCCCAACTAATTGCTTCTTCTTCTTTTGTCAATGTGAAACATCAAACCTTTTCCAATTTAATTTCTTCAATGATTCTACAAACATTTAATCTCTTTATTTGTATACTCTTTGGGCTATATCAATCTTCTTCTACTAGTAAAATACGAGAATCTTACCTTGACTCGTTCGGAACTTCTCCCAATAAAACTAGATTCAGTGTGATCTAAAAACTAGTTGAGATACACGTAAGCTGGCCTCAAATATACAAAGATGACGAGAAATTATGAAATACCCTTCGAATGGATGCTTTAGACCCGACATTATTTTTGCTTTGGAGTTTCAAATATAAGATCAATGATAACGTTCATGAACTCATTTTTTTGACACTTTATTATCCTTAAGTCGTTATGTTCGTTAATTAATTTAATAATGTTCTATCGATTATAGTTTTGCATTATTAGTTTATTAATCAATCAATTTAACAATGTTCTATTGCCAATAAAATAAATGATTGGGAAAATAATGTAGTCATTTTATATTATATGAGAATCAAGTGCACATGACAACCGCACACAATTTCTCAACTAAGAGATCCTTTTGTTCACACATAAAAAAGTCCCCCACCAATCTATGCCAGCTACTTAGTTTGTCATTTTAATTCCATAACTGTATCATAAAGTATCTATTTATGGTCCAAAAATAAATTTGTGCAGGTGCTGAGTCCAAAACAAATAATATCTTATTGGCGGGACAGAGGCTCCAGATTCATAACTTTAGATTAATCACTTAATATGTCACACGCATAAATTTATCTCGGTCTTATAATCTAATTATGGGGACATTTAATCGAAAGTCACGTAAACTTATCCGTTCCGTTATGCCATAATTGTGGATAATGATTGTAGATCAATGATTGGTTGAGGGGTCAATTTTGATTTGTATTGTAAATTTGTAAAGTCAACACGTACACATTAATTAGGATCTTAATTGATTTGTTTCCATCTCATTTGTTATTACTTTAGCCTTGCTCTAGGTTCCATACTCGATTTTTTCTTTTTTTTTTTTTTTATATTTATATATTTCAATTTGCATTGACATGAAAAAAGTTCCAAGATATGAAAATAAAATAGTTTAGAGATAATGACGTTTACTTAAATTATGGTTAATTAATCAAAATTCATGTGATAGGCTGACATGGAATATCAACAAAAACTTTAAACTAATCGCACGACATCACAACTTCGTCACGTCATATCTGTAAGTTATAAAACTATACGTGCACACTTTCGTTCGTTGTTAAAATAATTTTGACATCATCAGACGATGAAAATGCTTGATGTATACTTTAATCAAATAATCTAATATGTTGTTCATTTGTCGTAATAATAATGATGAGAATGTATTTTACAGGTAGAACGAGACACTATCTTTATTCTATTCTCATTTGATTAAGCACGTATCTATCTGAATATAATAACATAAATAATTTGATCAAAGAATATTATATTGTTTTTTTAATTGAAGATAAGAATTGATTTATAACATACTACCATAACTTCATCTGCACTCAAATGTCATTAGAAACTGTTAAAAAAAGGGTAATGATTTATTTTTAAACTTTAGGATTTGTTCGATTTAAAATTTGAATTTTTTTTAAAACAAAATGAACTTTGATTATGGTCCAGGTTCAGTTTTGAGTCGGTTTGGAATTAGTTCTGGGTCGGGTTTAGGTTCGGTTTGAACTAGTTTTGGTCAGTTTATGTTATGTATTTATTAACTTTTAAAATTAAAATTAAAAATATGTAGATATATTACAATATTAGTTCAGTTTGGTTTTTAATCGGAGCAAAATCGAGCACAATTTAATTTATTCATATTGCAAAGTTCGACGTTTAATGTTGTTCAAAGAAGAGCTCGAGGTTTAAATAGAGTAAATTTCAAAATTTAAGATTAATTTTGTTAAAAAACAAAGTAAAAGCTTTGTGTAGAACGGCCTAAAAAATCCAGAATTTATTTTGTATTTACCCGATCCAATATTATCCAATATAAAAAGAAAATAAACTGGAATTTTAAATTCATAAAATAAGAATTAAAATTCAAACTTTCATTTTCCGCAATTTCGGGTCAAATCATATACTCCTCAAGCCATTGACTTTATCTTTAAATATAAAGTTAAAGTCAAATTGAACTCCAAAACATAACTTTAATTTGAAACACCGTTCAAAAAAAATTTTAACAGTTAAAATCTTAAATTATAAAAAATATAACAATTCAAACTTGACGGGTGGCCGATCACCGCTCATTCTGTCCATTGGTTACGTGACATTAGACGTATTAGGTCGGAGATCGATATGAGGGGCAGAGACCCCCCGACCAACGTGCACGACACGAGATTTGACAACAGAGGATCCTCGCCCTGCAACGGCCCTCGTTTCCTGCCTCTCCATTTTATAGGGTGGTCGGTCGGGAATGGGAGATCCCTACCCCGCGACGACCTTCCGTTCCCTGCCTTTCTATTTTACAGGGTGGTTAGGCACAGAGAGTCACCGCCCTGTAACAGCCATCGTTCCCAGTAGGTTTGGGAACGGTCCGGGCTGGACTGATAGTTTCGAGAAATTATTTCCCAAAATCGGAACCGGTTCCCTCCCATGAATTTTAATTTTTTTTAATTTAAAAATAAAACAAACTGAAAAAAATAAAATACACATATATTATTTCTACTATCTATTATTGACATTAAACAAATTTCCTTCAAATTTCGGTAGAATTTCACAAAACCCTCTTAGATTGTGTGAAATTCGAAATCTAAAATCTAAATACTAGAGGAAAATAGATTTATACCTCTTTAAACTACAGTGACTAGTGAGAGCAAGGGAGTCGTGTGATAGTGTGAGAGAGTCGAGAACTGGGAGAGAGTTGAGAACCGAGAGAGATGGTCAGGTTGCAGGTTAGGTCGTCAGGTCGGAACTGCGGAAGTCGCTGGATGAGGTTGCTGGTCGACGGGCTACGGGAGACAGTCGAAGCTACGCAAGACGTGAGGTCGCTGATCGTCAGGTCGGGTCGTCGGTGCGTTGCGTGCACTGTGCAGTTGAGGAGTGTGGGCTAATTTACTGCTTTTTTTTAGTTTTTTAATTTTTTTAGGTCATCCGACCCATGGATCGGTTCTTCTATGGAACTGCCCGGATCCGGTACGAGGAACCAAAGACCGGATCGCGGTTCCCGGTTCCCTAATCCATGGAACTGGGATCGATTCCATGACAGGCAGAATCGACCAAGAATCGGCCCAGACTGTCGGTCCGGTCCGGTATGATTTTACGATTCCAAGCCAGTTCTGCCCACCTCTAGTTCTCTACCATCCCATTTTATAGGGTGCACGTTGGTCGGGGAGTCTCCGCCCCCCACATCGACCTCCCGACCTAATACGTCTAGTACTACGTAACCATCAAACAGAATGGAGGATGATAGCCTCTCCCTTCTCGGCGTAAATTCAGAATGGAGTGGTTGGCCACTTACATAGTTTGATTTATTACATTTTAGATAGTATAAAGTTTTAAATGTTAATTTTTTTTTAGAAATTGTTTCAAATTAAATTTATACTTTGGCTTGAAATTGGTTTTAATCTTAAATATATCTTCATTTGTTCTTCGACTTCTTCATGATTTCTGCGAGAATGTTGAAATCTAAAACTCAACCCCTTCAATGGCTTCCAACCCTCCTCTTGCTCGCCTACAATTTTCTGACCTCGGCGGGAGAAGTCGGCACGGCAGCAAAATACTATCCCCCCTACATCCGTGAGTTAATTCAATCGTTTAAATTATTTTTCACATTTTTCGAAATATGTGACCTCAGATTATCAAACCAGCGACCAGATGTTTCGGCAAGGACCCGAGTCAGATTCCGTCGAGTAATCTGTTCGGATCGGCGGGAGACGGGGTGTGGGACAATGGAGCTGCTTGTGGAAGACAGTACTTGGTGAGGTGTGTGAGTGCTTCGCAAGAAAACGCTTGTATTCCAGATCAGACAGTTCAAATCGTCATTATAGATCATTCTTCGAGCTCAGAGACGACGATGCTTTTGTCTGAAACTGCTTATGCGGGGATTGTTTTTTCGAATTCTTCAGTTTCTTTCGTTAATATTGAGTTTTTACTGTAAGTACTTCTCTTTCTTTGGTCTATCTTCTTCTTCTTCGCATCTTTCTGTGTAAACTAACGTTTGGTCTAAAATATTTGCAGAGCTTGAGGTTGAAGATGGGTTTTGATTCATTTTTGAAGATGATCATGTTGTTTTTTTATTTCTGTAACTATGTCGACTTTTCTTCTGGATCGACCTCTTTTATAAATAGGTAAACCTCACTCTCTCATTTTATGTATATTAGATAAATCTCTCTTTCTCTCTCTCTCTCTCTCATATATATAGTTTTTTATTTTTTTCTCTCTCTCTCTCTCTCTCTCTCTCTCTCTCTCTCTCTCTCTCTCTCTCTCTCTCTCTCTCTCTCTCTCTCTCTCTCTCTCTCTCTCTCTCTCTCTCTCTCTCTCTCTCTCTCTCTCTCTCTCTCTCTCTCTCTCTCTCTCTCTCTCTCTCTCTCTCTCTCTCTCTCTCTCTCTCTCTCTCTCTCTCTCTCTCTCTCTCTCTCTCTCTCTCTCTCTCTCTCTCTCTCTCTCTCTCTCTCTCTCTCTCTCTCTCTCTCTCTCTCTCTCTCTCTCTCTCTCTCTCTCTCTCTCTCTCTCTCTCTCTCTCTCTCTCTCTCTCTCTCTCTCTCTCTCTCTCTCTCTCTCTCTCTCTCTCTCTCTCTCTCTCTCTCTCTCTCTCTCTCTCTCTCTCTCTCTCTCTCTCTCTCTCTCTCTCTCTCTCTCTCTCTCTCTCTCTCTCTCTCTCTCTCTCTCTCTCTCTCTCTCTCTCTCTCTCTCTCTCTCTCTCTCTCTCTCTCTCTTTTTTTTTTTTGTACGCGCTTGTATTTCTTGGTTTTAGCCTTAATTTACGCCCAAAAAAACTTCTGACTTCTAGAATGTAAATTAAGATTGAGATAAAACTTAAAAAAAAAAATTACACTAGATTATACGCTCTGATATCATTTTCTAACGTATTACTCATTGATTCATATAATTAATGTCTTATTTTAACTATTTATAATTAATTTTAAATACTATACAACCTAATGCACGTAAGATTATAGTATGAAACTAGAAGATAAAAACTAGTATTACAAAAAACAGTTTAGGTTAATCCTTATTCAACTACGTGTTATTGATGAACAATACTAGTTAAATGAAAATATTTTAATTTATGGAGTCCAAAAGGATGATTAAAGAACATAAAAAAAAACTCAGGAACTAAAAGTTTTTTTTGGAATAAAACAAAAAAGAAGAATAGTTGTAAAATCTATTTATAAACTCGGTTCAGCTCATTGCCACTACAAATCATATTCGAACTAGATTGGTTTGGTTTTTAAATTTAGAACCGAATCAAAACCAAGTAAGGTTCAAAACGTTGATGAATGGAATTCGTGCTGGTTCGAAACAGAGGAAGCAAGGAGATGATGAACAGTAGAGGATAAAGATGAAGAGAAAAAGACGACAGCAAAAAATGATCTTCTGTGTTTCACTATCCAAGGTTTTACATGTATATATTCAAAAGACAACAATGATGAAAAAGAAACTACACTCACAATCTAACTAAACTCTAAATGAATAGTGTATATAGTTTAATAACCCCCTTCAAGATCAAGGAGGAGAGCCGAAGATCTTGCACAAGAAAACGTTGAAAGGCGCTGGTGGGAGAGGTTTAGTGAGAGCGTTAGCAAGTTGATTTGGCGAAGGAGTGAACTTGACCGATAGCGTCTTTTGAAGCACCTTATTCAGGACTAAATGAAAATCTATCTCCACATGTTTAGATTTTGAGTGCAAGACAGGATTTGAGGCAAGGTAGGTTACACTCAAATTGTCGCAGAGTATGAGAGGTACTGTAAGGGAGAGAATTGTTAGGATTAGACGCCCTAATCCACCTGTAACGAACGATTCAGAAAACCGAAAAAGAAATAACGAGAAAATAATGGACACCGAATTTTACGTGGAAACCCTAGAAAGGGAAAAAACCACGGGCAGAGGAGAGAATCACTAATAGCAAATTCGGTACAATGAGTTTTGCGACTCAAGCATCAATATATAGAGAAAACCTAAAACCCTAATATTGATATACGGGCCCAACCCGGCCCACTAGAATTCGGGTCACACCAAATTCTAACAAACTCCACCTTGACACGAATTCCACAAGAGAGATCCAACGGGCTACTCGGCCCAACCGAATCCAGAACACTGAACTCTGACAATCTCCACCTTCAACGAAATTCCAGCAAGGAAACAAATCTGCAAAACATCATTAAAAAGCTCCTCTACCACAAAGGCCCCAGATGGGCCAACTCAGCATCCGATACCGATCAAGTTTAAGCCCCGCTTAAACTTGAGAGATTTTCCTGAGAAGAAATCGCATCTCCTCCTCCATGGTATCACTGAACTATCAGAGTTGCTGCAACGAACTCCATCTGAACATGTCGAAGACTCCACACAGGAATCGTTACCCTCGAACACATTCAATGCATAACTCACAGTTTCATCATATCGTCCCGAAGTTTTAACCTTCCGCATTGTTCTGCCTTTGACGATACCACTCTGACGTGAAACTGAACTTGATGACTGAACATCTGTAATAGGCTGACTCACCGGCTCTGATGTACCCTCAGATCCCAACCTGAACTTCACCCGAGAACCTGACTTCTTCTGAGTCTTCTCAACCTTTCTCTTAGAAGGTGAATTCACAAACTTTGCAGCCTTATTACCCATCACATCGATTGTGAAACCCGTGATCCTCGCGTGCATCACATATAACGAGGAGCATTTTTCTCCTCTCGCCACGATCAATGAACCTCTGGTAAGCTTCCATTTTCCATCACGAAAGGTGTTGCCAAAACCTTCGTCGTCGAGCTTTCCAGTCGAGACCAAATTCTTGCGGATGTCAGGGATGTGCTTCACACCTCTCAAAACCAAGGTGTTGCCGATGTTGGTCTCCAAACACACATCTCCCATACCAATGGCTTTTGCAATGCCACCATTTCCCATCCTCACACTTCCATAATCACCCGAAGTGTAGGACGTAAAGAAATCTCTCCGCGAAGTGGCATGTATTGAAGCGCCACTATCGATCACCCAACTCGTATCTTGGCAATCAGAACTTACAACATCCTCGTTGTACACACTGAAGGACTCCTCGGTGGCTGTGTCTGCCTCCTCGTCTATGTCACCATCTTCGAACATCTTTTCCTTTCCTTTGGCAACCAGATTCTCCCGAAGAAACTTGTGACAGAATCTCTTTATGTGTCCTTTCTTGCCACAATGATAACACTCAAAGTTGGCGTGTTTTCCGGACTTCCTCTGACTTCGATTTCTATTGCCCGGACTTTTTCTTTGATTTCTGCCCTTATTTTCAACGTTCAGAGCTGAACCTATCGACGTTACACCGGAATCAATCTTACGAACCTCCTCGGCAAGAATACGATCCCTCACATCGGTAAATACCAGTTTAGCACTTCCAACTGAGTTACTAACTGCTGCTCTCATAGGCTCCCAACTATTCGGTAGAGACGCCAACAAAATTAGGGCACGAACCTCATCTTCAAAGTCAATATCCACAGATAGCAATTGATTCACAATAGTATTGAACTCATTCAGATGCGCTGCGACAGAAGTACCATCAATCATCTTCAGATTAAACAACTTCTTCATAAGAAATACCTTATTATTCGCAGACGGTTTCTCGTACATATCAGACAGAGCCTTCATCAGACTCGCGGTGGTCTTCTCCTTCGCCACGTTGTGAGCAACGCTTTTGGCTAGCGTCAATCGGACGACTCCCAAAACCTTTCTATCAAGGAGATTCCATTCACCGTCTTCCATCTTCTCTGGCTTCGCACTTAAAGAAAGATGAAGATCTTTCCCGTACAAGTAATCCTCGATTTGCATTTTCCAGAATGCAAAATCTGTCCCATCGAATTTTTCAATACTGGGTCTTGTGCTATCCTCACCTGCCATTGTTATCAATGTCCAATACCCAAAACAGATATTTCCAGATTAATTATTTAACCCCAATAATCAATCTCCACAATATCAACAAATCTGCCAAATAAATTTTCCGAGCCTGAAAATATCTGAATCGATAACCTTGCCCAAATATTTTCCCAAAAATTGCTCCCTTTTGAAATCAGAATAAATCCTGCAGAATATTCTGAACCAATCAAACTCGCCCAAAACCAGATATTCCCGATTAATTAGTCAACCCTAATAATCAATATCCACGACTCAGCAGATCCCGCCAAACAATTAATTCCAGAATTTTCAACCCTAAAAAATCCCAAATAATCAACCACCAAAAAATTTCAAAATCAAAATCCTGCACCAATAATCAATTCTCCCAGATAATTTCTAAATATCAGAATTTACCAAATATTCTTGAGCACAAATTTGCTCCACAAACCAGAATAAAATTCAATGCTTTGAATTTGTTCACTGTTCGGACGTCGGAGAACCTGTGATCGGAGCTTCGCTGGCGGTGGCGAAACAGAACGGGACGGTAGAAAGTTTTCGCAGTAACCTGTGCGAAATCGGCGTCGAACTTTCACGATCGGCAGTGGAGTCTGCTCGGTCTACGTCGGAGCAGATCGACGGCGAGATGCTGAAGAACGGCCGACGTTTCTCCTCTGTTCGTCGCTGTTCTGTCAGTCGGCGCGCGCGGCGGTGATTCTGCTCGATCGGTTTGCAGAACGGCGGCGAGTTTCGTGGTCTTCGCAGACGGGGTGCGGCTCGGGTCTGAGCGTCGGAGCTGCTCCGATCTGCGTCGGCGGTTTCTGTTCGGCGCTAGGAGGTCGACGACGGCGCGGTCTGGCTGCGGCGGTCGGCGGCGAGCTCGGTCTCCTCTCCCCCTCTATTCTTCTCTGTTCTTCAGTCTGTCGAAGAACAAACCAGAAAGCAATTTGCTTTCTTTTTTCTTTTTTTTTTTTTTTATTTCCTTCAACAAATTCTTTTTCCCTTTGCAAAATTCCACCGAACAAAATTGCAAACCCAATAATAGTTCGATATTGCAAACCTGAAATCGTTTGATACCCTTCGAAGAATCAAATCCGGATTTTCGAAAAACTACTTCAACCTCGAAGCTCTGATACCAGTTGTTAGGATTAGACGCCCTAATCCACCTGTAACGAACGATTCAGAAAACCGAAAAAGAAATAACGAGAAAATAATGGACACCGAATTTTACGTGGAAACCCTAGAAAGGGAAAAAACCACGGGCAGAGGAGAGAATCACTAATAGCAAATTCGGTACAATGAGTTTTGCGACTCAAGCAAAACTCAAGCATCAATAAATAGAGAAAACCTAAAACCCTAATATTGATATACGGGCCCGACCCGGCCCAACTAGAATTCGGGTCACACCAAATTCTAACAAGAATACCTAGCTCTTTTAGAAGGGATTGGAGCCATAGAACTTCGGCTGCACCATTAGCAACGCTACAATATTCTGATTCCGTGCTAGAGCGTGAGACGACTTTCTGTTTGGTGGAAGACCAGGAAATAAGGTTGTCGCCGAGAAAAACACAGAATCCACTAGTACTTTTACGGTCATCAGGATAGGAAGCCTAGTCAGCGTCCGTGTAACACGTCACGGCAAAGGAGGTGGAGAGCGTGAAGGAGATGCCGAGAGAGGGAGTACCTTTTAAGTACCGTAAAATTCATTTTACGGCTTGCCAGTGGACATTAGAAGGCGAATGCATGAACTGTGAGACCTTGTTTACTCCATATGCAATATCTGGGCGTGTAAGACTGCAATATTGGAGGTATCCAACTATGTTCTGGTGTAGAAAGCCATCACGTAAAAGTGTCCCTAAATGTATGGATAACACGGGCCCGGCTACCATGGGTGTCGGAACTGGCTTGGAGGAATCAATATTGGCCCCGTGAAGGAGCTCAAAAATATAGCTTGATTAGGAAAGAGTCATACCAGTATGATAATGGTTCGAGATCGCAGACTCAAAATTGAGAGTGCAAGTATGTGAAGAGCTGGTCTAAGATGGTAGCAGAGTCACCTATCACAATAATATCATCGACATGCACAAGCATAATGATGATGGATAACGGTGTACAGCGTATGAACGGGGATGAGTCGGACTTGGATGCAGAGAAACCCCAATTAATTAATGCAGTGTATAACTTGGTGTAGCACGCTCTCGGAGATTGTTTGAGACCATATAGAGCCTTCTGTAGAAAGCTGACAGGTGATGGAAAAGATGGATCAATAAATCCAGGAGGCTGCTGCATGTACACTTTTTTGGTCAAATCACCGTGTAAGAACGCATTGCTGATATCGAGTTGTCTGATAATCCAACGAGATGAAACGGCTAAGGAGAGCACGGTACGTATGGAAGTAGGTTTGACCATCGGACTGAAAGCCTCATCATAATCAATACCTTCAGTCTGGTCGTAACCTTTGGCTACGAGACGAGCCTTGTACCAAGCAACCTTGTACCAAGCAACCTTGCTCGCAGAGTTAAGCTTAGTCTTGAAAACCCACTTGCAGCGTATAAGTTTCGCTCCTTGAGGAAGAGGAGCTAGCTGCCAGGTGTTGGTTTGTTTAAGAGCAGAAATTTCTTCTTGCATGGCAGTGAGCCAATGTGGATATCTTGCAGCATGGTTGAACGTTTTGAGTTCAAATGGTGGTTCAAGGAGTAAGGCCTTTGGCTTGAATACACTGACTTTAGCCCTGGTTGTCATTTGGTGGGTGTTAAGAGCGGGAGGATTTGGTATTTGGATAGGCATGGGGGCAGGTGGTATAGGAGGAAGTAGGATGGTAGGAGTGGGAATAGGAGATATGAGGAGGATGAAGAGAGGGGATGGTGGTATGTGAGTATTGCGGGGGCGGGGGCGGGGGCGGGGGTGGGGGGTGGGGTATGGAAAGGATAGTAAGGGAAAAGGAGGAAAGTGGAGAGACACATTTAGGGAAGGAAGAAAACGAAAATTGAGATTCATCAAAGGTAACGTGACGAGAAATATAGATTTTGTGTGAGTGTGGATCAAGACAGAGGAAGCCTTTGTGATTTGGACTGGGGCCTAAGAAGACACAGGGAAAGGATCGAGGTTGGAGTTTGTGTTGATTGAAGGGACGAAGAAGGGAAAAATAGAGACAACCAAAGACACAAAGCGAAGAGTAATCGGAGAGTTTGTTGAACAAACAGTCCAAAGGAGATTGGTGGTTCAGGACAGGGGTGGGGAGTAAATTGATTAAGCTAGCGGCAGTGAGAAAATCATAAGTCCAGAAATGGTGAGGAACAGAGGAGTGAAAAAGTAAAGCAAGGCCGGTTTTGACGACATGACGATTTTTTCATTCAACTCGACTATTTTGATTTGGTGTATACGGACAAGAAATTCTATGCTGAATGCCAAGAGATTTAAGGAGAGGAGTAAGGGCCTGAAATTCACCACCCCAGTCCGATTGAACGCTTTTGATTTTAACGCCGAATTGAGTATGAACAAATTGGTGGAAATTCACGAAGGTGTGGTAAACTTCACTTTTGAATTTTAGTGAAAAAAGCCAAATGAAACGGGTACAATCGTCGACAAATAGAAAGAAATATCATGCACCAGTCATAGATTTTACCGGAGACGGACCCCACACATCAGTATGTACGATATCAAAAGGAAATTGAGAATGAGATTGGGAAATTTGAAACAGTAACTGATGACTTTTACTCATTCGACATGGAGTACAAAGTTGAGACAATATAGATTGTGAGTTGAGATTACAAAAACGTAATTCTTGCTACAACACACGGGGGGAAGGGTGACCCAAGCGATTGTGCTGGAGGGTCTGCAAAACAGGGGCAGAATCGGTGAGCAGAGTAGCAAGGGACAAAATGGTGTCAACCGAGGGGAGACGATAAAGACCGTCACTCAGTGTCCCATGGAGCAGGATGCGGTGATTGAGGCGATCCTTAAGAAAGAAATACGTCAAGTGAAATTCAACGAAAACCGAATTTTCTTTACACAGTTGAGAAACACTCAGCAGATTGTGAGAGAGCGGCCGTTGGCCGAAAGAACAATAGAGCCATATTGAAAAACAGGGAGAGATTTACCTTCATCTGTGGCGACATGCGAAGGTAGTGGGAGATTGGAGAGATGGTTGAGAGAGTCCGAGTAGGACGAGAAATGGTGAGTAGCTCTGGAATCCAGAACCAAGGGAGCGGCCGGTGAAGAGAAATTTGGTGTGGGGAGTAGGCCGGACAAAGGCTGTAAAGGGGCAGACAGCCGATTCTGGAGACTGAAATTGTGTTGGGGAAGGGTCGGGTCAGTATGGAAATGGGTATGGGAAGGAGTTAGATCGGGCGGGTAATGGTTAAAGGCTTAGTGGGTATAGGCTGATGGGTCAGGTGGGTAATTGTTAAAGGGTGAGTTGGGATAGGTTGATGGGTAAGGGACTTGGGTCGGGTCAGAAAGTAAGGTAGTTAGGTGGGCTTGAAAAATCGGGTTAGAGGCTCGGTGGACTGCAGAAGAAAGATGGTAACACTTTAGAGCGGAGTGGCCCACTTTATTACAGATCTAGCACCGAGGCCTATTAGGCTGTGTAGGCCTCCAAGAGGTGGGCTGCAAACTGACCCGTTGTGAGGACAACCAGCATTGTGATGATAACCCGACGAGGTAATTGGGCGAGACGGAATGTGTGGCCGAGGTGTAACAACCCTTTTTCCCAGCAAGATATTGTCCGCTCTGGGGATTGGGCCGTAGCACAATATCCTCCCCTCACGGCTTTGTTTCGAGAGAACTTCCCAGAAGGTCACCCCACCTGGGATTGCTCTCGCCAAAGCACTTTTAACTTCGGAGTTCTTATGGGATCCGTTGCCAATCGTGCTCCAAAACGCGTCTTGCTATTTTGGGAGGAATCTCTTACATATGTTTCATTTCCATGTACTTCTCCAAGCGATGTGGGATTGTGACCACCCCCTCTTTACGACCCGGGATTCGCCTATACTCGAGTCCGGGATTCGCCTACACTCGGCTTAGGTCCCGAGGTTTGCCCCGCAGTCATACACATACATTCACATTTGGGTCATCACAATCACCCCCCCTCGGGGGCCCAACGTCCTCGTTGGCCACATTTCCGGTTGGGTACCGGCTTTGATACCATTTGTAACGACCCATTTTCCCCGCAAGATATTGTCCGCTCTGGGGATTGGGCCGTAGTACAATATCCTCCCCTCACGGCTTTGTTTGGCGAGAACTTCCCAGAATGTCACCCAACCTGGGATTGCTCTCGCCGAAGCACTTTTAACTTCAGAGTTCTTATGGGATCCGTTGCCAATTGTACTCAAAAACGCGTCTTGCTATTTTGGGAGGAATCTCTTACATATGTTTCATTTCCATGTACTTCCCCAAGCGATTTGGGATTGTGACCACCCCCTCTTTACGACCCAGGATTCGCCTATACTCGAGTCCAGGATTCGCCTACACTCGGCTTAGGTCCCGAGGTTTGCTCCGCAACCCGAGGTTTGCCCTGCAGTCATATACATACATTCACATTCGGGTCATCACACGAGGACTCCAGGTCTGACGAAACGAACGCTGGTAGGCGGCGTTCGCCTGAAGTTGAGTCGGCGTCGGGAGATTGATCGCGAGGTTCTATTTCTCCAGCCAAAAATCGTAACTTTGGAGGAGACTATAGATTTTTTCGAGCGGTGGCTGATCGGAGCAATTGGTGACCGAAGTCACAAATGCGTTATACTCACTGCCTAAACCGCCCAAGAAATATAGGAGTTGGTCTTGGTACATGACGATTTGCCCAATAGCAGCCACTGTGTTGCAAATGGAGGTAATCTTGTGAATATAGGCAGCGGCAGAGACTCCATCTTTGGAGATGCAGTGGAGTTGATTTAGAAGATCAGTGCTGTGGGGGGCTCAACGGCCA